>JASEVX010000005.1:56817062-56884562 GCA_031761405.1 Serripes groenlandicus | reverse complement strand
ACAACCGGTGTTATGCTGCTTGTCTTACTCGTTTATTTACTCCGTGACTGGAGATATTTTACCTTGGCCATAGCCGTCCAGTGTGTCTTCTTCATGCCATATTATTGGTGGGTATATCCTTATTCATTCATAGTGATTAAACGCTTCAGCGTTTGTAGTTATTTACCCTTTGACCAAAGGTACACGCATTTTGACACATATACAGAAGACCAAATGCATTATGGAAAAAATACCTTATTTTTAGAATGACATCCTTTCAATACGTTTGCCAAGACGTTTTCAAAGTCATCTGCCCTCAAATTTGTTTCACGTGGGTAACGGTTTTTGTTGACAGAGGACTCTGAATGCATCACTAAGTCCACTGCACTCGAAATGTCGCTTGACACGGTACATTCGTGAATGGGATTATGTATAGCGACTGGTCAATACAAACATTTACGACGATACCGTGGCAACCGATTTACAGGAGAAGAGGATCGACGTATGAGTTCAACGTTATTTGAGCAAGAAATATTTGCATCGTTCAACTTATAATTTCACTTTCAAACTAGAACATGTTTAACGTAGTAAATACCTCCTTTCCACAGGCATGTCGGCGAAATATGCATTTTTCTTTATTTACTTATATTCAAAAACAAACACAGAACATGACAAGCATATGGAATTCAAATATAAACATGCAAAGTATTGTATAAACTTGGAAAAGGGAGGAAATGTAAAATTACTAAAGAATAGAATAGAACATAATGTACAATTTTAATGAACCAAGTATTGAATCTGATGCCATTACGTGGGCTGCGCTCCAGGTAGACCATCTTTGCTAGCCTAGGCTACTTCGTATATAAGAATTCCCATCGGTACCCTTGGCTGAACGACCATTTTAAAAATCGAAAGTCCCGCTCCTCAATTTGATTGGATACGTACATAGTTTGTCCAATCAAATTTCTTGGAATAAAGCCGTGTTATTGACACTATAACGGCCGCCGCTTTTGGTAGTGCCCTTTATATTGGCCAAGGAACGTTTCCGCAATGAGAGGTGTGTATATACGCAACCGCTAGATGGCGTAATGGGATTTTCGAATTTTAAAGAAGCCGTCAGCCAATGGTGATTATGATAATGTAATGGAAAAATCACCCCTTGCTTGTGAAGTTACAGATAAACCAACCACTTTGTAATTATAACGCGTGTCAAAGAAGGTCTTCTTGCGCATTCACGTTCAGGGCCTTCCGGCTGTTATTTAAGCTGTAGGACACAATGTCCTCTTCCGCTCTGGAATTAAGAGAACTGTTCTGCTCTGGAATTAGGAGAACTGTTTTAAAACAGTGTCTGCTGCAGATGCGTCAAAATGCGTCTGCATGTGGAAAAGGGTTATACAGGAACTGTAATAATGATTTACAAACACTTCAGGCTAATCCCAGAATCCCCGAGATGGTTACTAAGCAAGGACAGGAAGGAAGAAGCGTTGGTAATTTTGGAGAAGACTGCTAAAACCAACAAGAAGGTGCTCAACCGGAAACTTGTGGATGAGCTCGATAAAGCCCCGCCTCAAGGGCGCATATGGCAGTTGTTCTCGAACAGGCGTCTTGGGTTGAGAACAATCGTCATTTTCTTTAATTGGTAAGCTTCAAACAACTCGGATCTAGCTGCTTGTGTATGTATTCCACAAGGCTAGCCGTTTATATCAACACACTGCTATCAATGATTTATTGATCAACATCGTGATAATATACATGGTTACACTTTATTTTAATACATTTACAATTCAGACATTAAAAACTAAATTTGTGTTACTGTGATGTAACATTTAGAACGCAGTAAGGGTTTTAGGAAAATACTACTTAACTCTTTCAGCGCCGAATTGTTTAAAGTTGACTCTTCCATGTTCAAAATCGGGCGTCTCTATTTCTCACGTAACAAAATGTTGGACTATTTTAATAACTTAAAGGCAAACAATGCTGATTTCAGGTGAGACAGCTCGTTACGAGCTGACTCGCCTGAATCAGTATTGTTTGCACAAACCTCAATATTGCCTTTGGCGCTGAAAGAGTTAAGTTTTAAATAGCTGAAGTACTAAATACTGTATATGCTTTTACATATGTATGCATCTAACACAAACAGTTTAATGAATATTGTGTATTTTGGGCCGGAGGCCTTTACTACGTTGAATGAATATCTTTAATCTTGAATCTTGAAATTTACTGCAATTTAACCGTTCCCGCATGCAATCGATTTTTTTACGAATTTGGAGCAGACGACATTTGAAAACAATGTGGCAAAAATAGAAATTGCTCAAAATGTGTAATTTCTATAATCGTCATAATGTTTACGACTCTTTTTTAAAATAAAGCTTTCATTCACGGAGATTGTTCATGTATATATTTATTTACCCACAACATAGAGTTTGCTTTAATAATAAGAGAGAAATTGTGCTGAGGCTGAGTATTTGTTATTTTACATCATGAAGGTTCGTGTGCAGCATGTCCTACTACGGTACCGTTATGAACATCGACAATCTCAGCGGCGATTTCTATTTCAACTTTGTTCTCCTCACTGTTGTTGAGTACCCGGCTAAGTTGTTATCCATGCTGCTGCTAGACCGTATAGGCCGTAAGAAGTTACACATGGGTTACCTGTTTGTGGGCGGGGTCGCTTGCATGGGGACCATGTGGCCAATCATGGATGGCGGTGATGGTAAGTTTAACCCTTTCACCCATGTAGATGATTTTTGACGCCTCTGCAGCAGACGGCTTTTTGAAAACATAGTGACAAAAGAAGAAATTGCTCTTAACGAGCAATTTCCCCGTTTGCCACAATGATTTCCACTTTGAGTAATAGGTTATCCATTCAATAATAGAGATTTTCTATTTTTTGAAAAATATGTTCGAAGTCGTCTGTTGCAGATTTGTGTATGTGGAAAAGGGTTAATCGACTTTATGAATATTGCTTTTTATATTTTAACTACGAATCTGAAGAAGACAACTTTGAAAACATCTACGTAAAACATTAAAAGAGATTATAATGGAGCTTAATGTTTATTAATTGGCCTGATCATATTGTGGCAAGAGGAAAAGGGACTCTATCGTGGCGAGTGTTTATTGTCGAGGATTTGGAGCCGGGCGTTTCGGGGTTCGTTTCACACTCGTGGCGGTAATGGTGGATTACATTTGGAAGGCAAATTTTCAAGCGTGGTATTGCTTTGTTAAGCCAGGGATCATGAATAGGTGAGAGACAAAAAGGGAAAACAGACACATGCATCCATCAATCATTCGATGTGCGTACATGTATTTACATTTAACTCGTCTATTTTTTTTTATTTTATTAGCTCACCTCAGTTATTGTTGATTGATTAACAAACGTTGGGGCGGGACTGTTTAAGCCTTGTATGGCTGCCTTGTATGGCTACAGTGAACACTTTAAAACTCATTTTCCCCGAAAGTTTCTGGCCGATTTCGTAGTATAATTTTTTTGGTGACATCTATCTGATGCTTTCAAGCCATGTTGATTGGTCAAAAAGCATGGCCACCAGGGGCGGGGCTGTTTTGCATCATATGACTACAGTGAAAACTTAAAACGTCTTTTCCATTTAAATGTCTGGCCGATTTCACAATAAAGTTGCGAAATTCCTTCAAACCATGTTGATTGGTCAAACATCCTGGCCGCCATTTAACCCTTTCCCTTATATAGACGCTTTCTGACGCCTCTGCAGCAGACGGCTTTTTGAAAACATAGTGACAAAAGAAGAAATTGCACAAAACGTGCAATTTCTCCTTTTGCCACGATGTTTTCCACTTTTTGTCATAGGTTATCCATTCAATTATGAATATTTTCTATGTTTTGACAAAATACGTTCAAAGTCGTCTGCTGTAGAATTCCCGTATCAGGGAAAGGGTTAAAACCTTCTCTAATTCGAAAAAGTCTGGCTGATTTTGAATAATGTTATAGACATTAAACAGGCTGATTTAAAATTTTGAATAATGTTATAGACATTAAACACTAAATTAGTGGTATTCGAAACATTTATTATAGGCCTACAACCATTGTTGATTGTTTGTTATAGACGTTAAACACTAAATTAGTGGTATTCGTAACATTTATTATAGACATACAACCGTTGCTGAGTGTTTGTTATAGACGTTAAACACTTAATTAGTGGGATTCGTAACATTTATTATAGACATACAACCGTTGCTGATTGTTTGTTATAGACGTTAAACACTTAATTAGTGGTATTCGTAACATTTATTATAGACCTAAAACCGTTGCTGATTGTTTGTTATAGACGTTAAACACTTAATTAGTGGGATTCGTAACATTTATTATAGACATATAACCGGTGCTGATTGTTTGTTATAGACATTAAACACTTAATTACTGGGATTCGTAACATTTATTATAGACATACAACCATTGCTGATTGTTTGTTATAGACGTTAAACACTTAATTAGTGGTATTCGTAACATTTATTATAGACCTACAACCGTTGCTGAGTGTTTGTTATAGACGTTGAACACTTAATTAGTGGGATTCGTAACATTTAGTATAGACATACAACCGTTGCTGAGTGTTTGTTATAGACGTTAAACACTTAATTAGTGGGATTCGTAACATTTATTATAGACATACAACCGTTGCTGATTGTTTGTTATAGACGTTAAACACTTAATTAGTGGTATTCGTAACATGTATTATAGACCCACAACCGTTGCTGAGTGTTTGTTATAGACGTTAAACACTTAATTAGTGGTATTCGTAACATTTATTATAGACCTACAACCGTTCTCCTGATTGTTTGTTATAGACGTTAAACACTTAATTAGTGGTATTCGTAACATTTATTATAGACCTACAACCGTTGCTGAGTGTTTGTTATAGACTTTAAACACTTAATTAGTGGGATTTGTAACATTTATTATAGACCTACAACTGTTGCTGATTGTTTGTTATAGACGTTAAACACTAAATTAGTGGGATTTGTAACATTTATTATAGACCTACAACCGTTGCTGATTGTTTGTTATAGACGTTAAACACTTAAATAGTGTTATTCGTAACATTTATTATAGACCTACAACCGTTGCTGAGTGTTTTTTATAGACGTTAAACACTTAATTAGTGGGATTTGTAACATTTATTATAGACCTACAACCGTTGCTGATTGTTTGTTATAGACATTAAACACTTAATTAGTGGGATTTGTAACATTTATTATAGAACTACAACCGTTGCTGATTGTTTGTTATAGACGTTAAACACTTAACTATTGGGATTCGTAACATTTATTATAGACCTACAACCGTTGCTGATTGTTTGTTATAGACGTTGAACACTTAATTAGTGGTATTCGTAACATTTATTATAGACCTACAACCGTTCTCCTGATTGTTTGTAATAGACGTTAAACACTAAATTAGTGGGATTCGTAACATTTATTATAGACCTAGACACCTAGACACTAAACACTAAATTAGTGGGATTTGTAACATTTATTATAGACCTACAACCATTGCTGATCGCGTTTGCCATGGTTGGAAAGATGTGTATGGTTGGAGCATTTGGGACAATATATGTGCTGTCCACGGAGTCTTTCCCTACAGTCGTACGAAATGCTGGAATGGGTGCTAGCTCGGCAATCGCCAGGATCGGCAGTATGATTGCACCTTATATTGCCAAATCGGTAAGTTTTCTTTTTACCATTCCTCTTATGCAGACGAGTTTTCTCTTGAATCTGCAACAGATGATTTTTGGAAAACATTTTTGCAAAAGGAGAAATCGCGAAAATTTCTCCTTTTCACATTGTATTTCAAACTCTATCAAAGAATTAAACTTTCATTTATATTTTTCATAATCGTCCATTGCAGGTTTGTTGTATGTGGAAAAGGGTTAGCATTTTCATTCTGTCACGTGACAGGAAGTCATTATGACGCCACCCCTGTAGCAATATTTGGTGGACGGGAGACATTGCGTGAAAAGTGAACTGACTCACTTCTACGATGTTGTCTAGCCTATCCTCAATTATATATCCATTCTTTGTAATGATTGTCTTCAGTTGTGATCGTCTAGAAAGTACACAAATGTGAATCAATGCTCTGAACACTTTTGAACTTGGTCTTATTTTATGACTTAAAATAGCCTGCCTGTAGATATGCCTGAGTGATACACTTTACCCCTTTCCCACATACGCTAATTCTGCAGAAGACGACTTTGAAAACCTATGTACAAAAATGTGAAAAATCTCCATAAATGAGATTTTAATTATTAAAAAGAGTGGAAAACATTGTGGCAAAATGGGAAATTGCTCAGCATCAGCAATTTCTCCTTTTGCCACAATCTTTTCAAAAGTCGTCTGCTGCAAATGCATCGGAATGCGTCTGCAAGTGGAAAAGGGTTAAAATGAAGGCAAACTATAATAGAAATGCATGATCTACTCTAAGTTGAAATACATTGTGGTTAAACCCTTTTGTCTATATATTCTGGTTTCTTTTTGTACACATGTATGTTTGTAATATATATATCTACAATACGAATTTTGATGCAAGCATCAAAGACGCCGCGCATGTTTTGAAGCAGATGCAGCTCAGTACATTTAAGTAACCTGTACAAACAGACAGGATGTAAATATTTCGAACAAGAAGGTCAAATGTCCCTTTATTTTTAACAAGAAGTCCAAGATAAGCCTATATTGCTTACCTGGCTACCTTAGCCTATAATAAAAGGTTACCAAGAGCAGAAAGGGTCAATTTTGACGTAGGGATTAGACGTTTTATATGCTTCGATCTATGTGATGTTCAGCATGTGAAGTTTAGTCGTGAAATGACAAGTTTAGTTCGGAAACCATTTGGTTTGCAGTCAGCTTAACATTGACTGCAACTATAATGTGTCATATAAGCTGAAGTTTCTTATTTTGTTACCAATAAACGGTTTTAAATCTGCACTAACTAGATCAATTAGATAAAACATAGGTGCTGAAATATTAACATATATTAAGGTTTAATGCTTCGAGTTTTAAGTGAAGTGGGACACAAGCTTTGGAAGGAGAGGGGAATAGCAGAAATATGATAACAAAAACGGGAGTACATAATCAAAAATACGAAGTAATTTTTAAAAAGTTTAAAGATATTTATGAGCAAAAAGAGCATTTATGAAATTAAAAGAAAAAAGTTCACATGTATAGTCAATATATAGCAAGAATACAATGGTCTGAATAAACAAACTGTATGGGGACGAAAGTTTTAAGTTTAGAAATTCAGAATTTTATAAATAGGCAAAAACATCCCCCGAACGTTGAGGCCGTAAACCAAACAATTAAAAAAGCGTAGCCTAGGAAGTTGGGGGAAAAGTGAACTTTTTTTCTTTTAGCTTGATGAACCGTGTCGTCACGGTCGTAAATCAAACTATTAAAAAAAGCGTAGCCTAGGAAGTTGGGGAAAAGTTATTAAATACAAATTATATGTGTCTAAAGATTTGTAATAACGGTAGAAGACATACGCATTTTGCATCTTGATGTTTCTTAAATCAGTTAATACAATTTATTGATTCATAAAGTCTTTTTTTTTTTCAAACATATTTCAGTGTTTTTCTTTACAATACTAATGTCGGTAGCTCCCTTTTCGATTACGTCATCCCATGGTACAAAACTAAAACCTATTCAATACTGACGCCGCGCTTCCACGCGGCGTCAATAAATATATAAAGGAAATCTATAAAGGAAATACAATATGCTTAAAGTAAAAGTGAATCAAGATGAGTCTCCCATAGTTATTCTTCCCATGATTTCCTGTTTGGTTATATCGGCGCCGGTCAGTTTCTCATAATAAAACTTCGCGAGAGTATCCATGCATGACAAAATGTATAGGTTGTGCATTTCGAAACAGTATATGTTCAGATCATAGTGTATTTGTCTCACATCTTATCATAATACAAACACGTTGATAGAATTTTCGACTAAGCTGATATAAGTAATATGTGAACAGTGTAGATCTAGAACAGACTGTTTGGATACACACGCTGATCTGGATCTACAGTGTTTATCACAGCCAAATCGGCAGGTTACAGTATTTCAACCTGTATTTGAAAAGAATTAAGTGTTAATTATCACAAATTTCTTCTTTTTCCAATATGCATTATTTTAAAGTCGTCAGTTGCAATGGTAGTTTCGTGTTCAAGTTCAAGTTTTAAATCGTTTTTTGTCATATACACATACATGTATGTTTGTTGCCAGTAACATAATACATATATACATAGACATTTGGCTGAACTGAAGATAATAAAAAACAGAATAACTGAAGATAATAAAAAACAGAATAACTGAGAAAATATAAAAAAATATACAAACATCATGCCAATGTATCCTCAAGTACACTTTATGTTCATCGTACGATTATCGTGTACATTTGGATCAATATATCTACACAATTAAGTCATTATTAAGAAGTAGTTTTGTCATTTCTTTTACAGATAGATGAATAGATACTCTTTATTTTGTAACGTAATCATTACATTGTTTCAAGTTACATATAAAACAAAAGTATATACATTTTTTAACAAAGTCATGAATATATAAGCACTAAATCGATATAACACATACATATACGAGGATGAACAAATAGTAGATACGTACACATGTAAACTATATATTTCATCAAATTGTATGGTACAATGCGAAATGGATAGCAGCCCTATTTAAAGTCTTTTGTATGACCCGGCCGGGGAGCGAACCCGCGACCTAGCGCACCCACGAGGCGGACCCTCTACCACTACGCCACCGAGGAAGAAAAGGCAATATGTGAATATGTTTGAAGCGTTAATAACTTTTTCTGTAAGAGACGGATTTCTATGCGATTTTTTTTGGTAGACATGTACATCTATACTTTCCGGAAAATATTAATATCGCTTTGTTATACTCCCTGTAGAACCTTTGAAAATCACCAACCCGTTTTCTACAGATCTAATAGTGTAAATGGTGATTTATACTGCTCTCAAAAACCAACATGTACCCTCCCTCTCTCACAGAAGGGCTCATATCGACACAAGTGACTCGGTAAAAAAGCATCACAGCGTCTAATTGTATTTGTTGTCTTTGTAGAGACAGCGCATCCGCTTTTTTACGAATGTTGTAAGTGCATGTGGCGACAAGGAACGGTTTATTAAGGAAATTAGGTCAAAGGATAATATGACTTAATTCGCCAAACTCTAATTAGAGAGCGTACCCTAATAACGTAAACGTAGGGTTTCTAAAATAATAATGCGAATCCCATAATGCCCATTTCCGCCGCTCTATGCCGTTTAATGAGACGTCATCACATTGGACATCATTACGGATCTATACTTTTCCTCTTATAGATGCATTTTGACTCAACTGCAGTAGGCGACTTCTGAAAACAGTGTGGCAAAAAAGAAATTGCTCTTGATGAGCATATTTTCTTTTTGCCATAATCTGTTCAACTCTATTTAATTTTTCATTTTTATATCTATAGAGATTTTCCAGTGTTGTGCCTAGATGTTTTTTGAAGACATATGGTGCTGATGTTTTGTCTGTGGAAAAAGGTTAATCAGCTCAATCAGTGTCTGGTCAGCTCTACTATAACCGACCCCGTCATACCAAATCCGTCTTTCTGAGCTATGTCACAGCAGTATTTTCGAGCTGCGATAGCTCAGTCGGTAATGTTGACAGCTGTCAATCAATCCAGGGTCGTAAATTCGAACATCAGTCTGGGCAAATGATTCTTTTCGAGTATTGATTAAATTAGTGCTAACAAGTGTCATTTGTAACCCTTCAATGTGCAAAATAATGTAATAGTATGTGGTACGGTTACTGGGTGCCTTAGATGAATGTTTTAATGAGTTTCGGTGCGAGAAAGGCGGGGAACGCATCGTTAGCTACACTGGTCGTCTTACCCCTTTGTCACATACAACGCATCTGCAGCAGATGACCTTTTTTAAAAACATCTAGACAACTAGGTCTCTATAAATAAAGGAACAGCTACTGAAGAGAGCTGAACAGATTATTACAAAAGGAGAAATTGCTCATTATAAAGATTTATCTATAAATCAGAGCTGTATATATGTGCTGTCAGATCAGCGTATTCCATACACGGCATCTTGTTATACAAGCATTAAGAAGGTATCTGGATAGTCATTGACTACGCAGACTACGATTGTAACCAATCGCTATCTGGTTTCGCGTGACATGTAGTTCCTTGATTGTGTTTGTCTTATTTTGTTAATGGTAAATGATTATATCGTCTGCAATGGGCAACATCGATGCACACCACGGGTTTGATGGATTGATTTGGGTTTAACGCCGTTTTCGACAATTTTCCAGTCATATCACGATGAACAGTTCACCTTTCAGCCTTTCGAAGCAATCGGCTGCTTTTCCACATAGACTGTTAGTCCATTGGTGGAAGACGAACGTTTATCACAGTGACTATTATCAAATGTCGGAAAGAATGTTGGACTGACAGCACGCGTCGCTACCGACTGAGCTGTCGGGGCTCGGCTCGAAGCTCACCACGGGACAGTGCAACATTTTATATTATCCATAGCCCATTGATGGCCTTCCGGTATCATCAACCGTAACTCTGCACAATGGACAATTCTTCTTGGAATATTGATTAATACGAAGTGAACATTTTAGACATAGATTGCACTGCACAAATATACAGGTTGATCTTTTCCAGCACAGTCCGTAATTATAGTTTAAAATATATTTTAGAATTTTATTTTAAAATCGCTAACAACAGAGCATGAATTTACCATAATATCCTAATGTCCTAACTTACTACAGTTACTGTTTTATTTACCCAGGGATAATGAATAAGTGTCGTCGTGATATAACTGAAATAACGGCACCGCAAAGCGGATGCATCCCCTCGTTATTCAAAGTCCAATTTTTCCTTGACCTTTAACCTATGACCTTGAAAATAAATAGGCTTCTAGACCTTGCCATATACTAATTGTATACAAAGTTTGGTTAAGATCGGTCGAAGGATGTTCAGTGTAGAGTTGTCACAAGGTTGTTACGGACGGACGCACGGACGTACCCACGGACGAACGAACGAACGGACAGTCCCGTTACTATATCCCCATCGCAAACTTCGTTAGCCGAGGGGATAATAATGTTGAAAAACGGCGTAAAACCTAAAAAACCAAAACAAATAATACTTATAATATGTATTGATTGGGCTTAGTCTAAACTCGACCGCCGCGCTTGTGTAGTTGTAGAGCGTCTGCCCCGAGTGCAGGAGGTCGCGGGTTCGATCCACAGTTGGGTCATACCAAATACTTTAAAAATGGTAGTAGTGGCTGCCCTCCATGGCGCTCAGGGTTGCGGGATTAGCATTACGACTGACTGGCTGGTGTCAGGATAAGAGGACAAGTGGTACTGGTAACTTGCCCAGGAAATGCCGTGATATAACTATTTTTTTTTTTGAAAGCGGCGTAAAACACCAAACAATCAATCAATCAATCAATAGTCTAAACACGTCGCAAATATTTGTAAAATAGCACATAGCAGGTTACATACGTCTCGCAGACTGTTTTAATTACCGGACCAATACAGTTTGTAAGATCAGATTGTGATTGGCGACTCGACTAATCGCCCAGTCCCGATTGTTATAGGAATTGGGTCGCCTTATTGTTAACTCTCAATACCATCCTAATATAACAAGATCATATGATCTACTCTGTCAAAGAAAGAAAACCCTAATGATCTGTGTATTTATGGCAACCATTTCAAATATTCTTTGTGCACGGTTTTGAAAGAAGCAATACTGATCAGTGCTTTTATGCCTTCTCATTTCAATTACGTACGTTAATATCATCCATCAATTCTTCACTGATTTTCTAATGTAAAAATATAATCAGCTTTTTTCACATTTTCTAATTGTATGTCCCTATATTTATAAGACATTTTGTGTCATCCAATTTCAGAACACCTACTTTAATGTCATAGAACGTAAGCCCTTATGGTCAGTGCATTTATATCATGTGAGTATAGTGTATAGCCGAATTAATTGATTGATTGATTGATTGGGGTTTAACGCCATTTTTTAACAATTTCTCAGTTATATCACGGCGGCCAGTTCACCTACTCATGCATTTCCTGGTCTTCTCACACCAGTATTCCACACAACAATCTTCCCAAGCAACTGGCTGCTTTTCCACATAGACTTAGCCCATTGGTGGAATACGAATGACGCATGTCGCATTGACTTTTGTCAATCGTCGGAAAAAAGGTTAGCCGAGCCGGGATTCGAACTCACAACCCCTGGATTGACAGCCCGCGTCGCTACCGACTGAGCTACCGGAGCTCGTCATAGCCGGATTAAAGATGATTGTGTAATCAAAGTGAATAAAATAGAAAGATTGATAGATACATGTATAAACATTGTTCATGTTTACGAATTCGAAATATTTTCTTAATGTTGAAAAAGATAAGAAAGCAATACTTATTATTAGGGCAAATGTTTATGTCATCTCAACTAATAATGAGTTTGTCCGTATGTGTTATTTGAACGACGGAGCTATTGCAGTTTGTCTTATAAAAAATAAGCATGTGTTTTAAAATAATATTATATAAAGCCGTCAATGTTCAAATTTCTCGAGTTGCTCAAATGTAAAACCAAAGTAACAGTATGCAACGTAGATATATGGGTTAACCCTTTCCCACTTGCAGACGGTTTCTGACGCATCTGCAGCAGACGACTTTAGAAAACATTGTGACAAAAGGAGAAATTGCTCATAATGTTCAATTTCTCCATTTGCCACAATGATTTCAACTATATTTAATAATCATACTATCATTTATAGAGATTTTCTATATTTTTATTTGATAATTTTAAAGTCGTCTGCTGCAGATTTGTTGTATGAGGGAAAGGGTTTAAGGATGCCTTAAACCCTTTCCCTCATACAACAATTCTGCAGCAGACGACTTTGAACGTATTTTGTCAAAACATAGAAAATCTCCATAATTGAATGGATAACCTATGACTACAAAGTGGAAAACATTGTGGCAAAAGGAGAAATTGCACGTTTTGTGCAATTTCTTCTTTTGTCACTATGTTTTCAAAAAGTCGTCTGCTGCAGAGGCGTCAGAAAGCGTCTATATGTGGCAAAGGGTTTAGGATGCCTTAACAGAAAGATCTGCACCATTACCGTAATTTAATTGTCAACCTAGACCAATATTTGCTTTTATCAAATGTTCTCTATAATAACGTCATGTGATTTGTTTTGTCCTCAAAGACTTGTAGTAAACACCCTGTTTCCTTTTGCGTTCGTTTGATGTTTTTTTAAAGTCAATGCGACATGCGTCATTCGTCTTCCTTCAATGGGCTAAGTCTATGTGGAAATGCGGTCAGTTATTTGGGAAGATTGTTGTGTGGAGTACTGGTGTGAGAAAACCAGGAAATGCATGAGTAGGTGAACTGGCCACCGTGATTTAACTGAGAAATTGTTAAAAACGGCGTTAAACCCCAATCAATCAATTGATGTTTTCGTGTGATGTATTGTATAGTGTGTATGTTGTATTTGATTGTATTGACGATGTACTATGTACAAGTAGAAAGAAATAAACAATGTTCTGCTCATGTTCTGTTCATGTTCTGTTCTAATGTGAGTTATATTCTGACGTAATATATTATAATCTGGACAATTTGGACACATACTTCTTTACAAATTACTTCCATACAACTTGGTGTGTATTCTGCTCAGACGATAAGACGAACAGACACACAGACAGTCAGTCCTCTAGCTGTAATGGCACATATTTTTCAAAATCTTAACAGACTTCTATGTCGACTGCCTTGGCAGAAGTCCATATAGGGATACTAACTCGGTATCTGTCCGTCCGTATATCTACCACGCATTCACTTATTAATAATATAATAATAATAATAATAATAATAATACTTTATTTTACGAGGGTTAACACAGTTAGTATACACTAATTAATCTACCCTGAGGCCCTCAGATACATAAAATTGAAAAAGTAACATACAAACATGAATACAACAACTATGAGCATGCAGCAATATTCATGAACACAAAAGCAGGCGAAACATGAGTTTCTTCAAACCCTTCCTTTGTGATAATGAATAAGTGGAAATATGTTGTTTGTTTCAGGCGACTCTTGTTGGTGGTGCCAACGGGCAGGCCATTCCACTTACCTTGTTCGGCGCCGCCATGTTCTTGGCAGGATTGTCCACCATTGTGTTACCGGAAACGCTCAACCGACAACTTCCGGAATCTATTGAGGACGCTGTCAATATAAAGAAAAGGTTTTTTGTTCTTTTTCATTCTATTGCTATGCTGCGCACACAGTGGTCATACTTGAGTTCCCTGAGGCATTGATGGAAATAAGGCTTCATGTGTTGCCTTGCCATGTGTATTCATGAAGACCTCATTTTGAAAATACTTTCAAGATATATTGTTACAACCTACCAAAGATCTCGAATGTATTACCAAAATACAAGTCATGTTAGAAATATTTTAAAGAATTCCGATCTTTTTTGTTTCGTAAATCGCGTATACATAAGCTTAATTTCAATGAGGAAACATTATCTTAGATTTATATGACTTGTTTGTACTTATTTATCGTGTATTCGATTAGCACTCTTTACTTGATTTTGCTTAACCCTTTCAGCGCCAAAGGCAATATTGAGGTTTTTGCAAACAATACTGATTCAGGTGAGTCAGCTCGTAACGAGCTGTCTCACCTGAAATCAGCATTGTTTGCCTTTTAGTTATCAACATTTTCCAAACTTTGATTACATGAGTAATGGAGATTCCCGATTTTGAATATGGAAGAGTCTACTTTAAACAATTCGGCGCTGAAAGAATTAAATATAATTAGTTGACGTGTCAAATCAACATTTTTGTACATGAAAAAGCTTAAAGAATGTAAACAAATGTGCCCATCATAGCACTTATCTCTTCTTAAACAATTGTAGTAATAGCTTTCCCTCTTCTTAAACAATTGTAGTAATAGCTTTCCCTCCTTCGCACTCAGGATTATGGGGTAAGCATTACGATTGACTTGCTGATGGCAAGATACATGGAACAGTAGTTCTGTTAAATATCTAGGAAACGCCGTGATTTAATTGAAACAATTGTTGAGAGCGGTGTAATATACAATGCAAATAAACACATGTTTCAATTAAATTTAAGACCGTCTCAGTGGTGTAGTGGAAGAGCGTTCGCCCCGGGTGCGGGAAGTTGCGGGTTCGATCTCCTACCGGGTCATACAAAGGCTTTAAAACTGGTAGTAATGGCTGCCCTCCTTGGCGATCAGGGTTTTGCCGGGTTAGCATTACGACTGACTGGATGGTGTCAGGATAAATATATCAGTAGTACTGGTAACTTACACAGGGAACGCCGTGATATAACTGGAAAATTGTTAAAAGCGGCGTATAAATACAAACACTAGAAGCATCACCATAAAATCTGCGTATTTCATACGGCGCTCAAGTAAAGGGTATAGGGCAGGGCTACACTCAACACTCAATTAAATGTCTATGTTAAAGCTAATCATTGACTCCAGTGCACCAAATGTCAATTCAATAACGAACTAAATGGAAAATACGAATGTTTGGTATGATAAGTTTTCACTTTTTATCGTTTCAGAAGAAAGACTATCGAAACAGAAACTTTCCAGGTTACCAACTATGATAACGGGTATCTTACTGTTGATGACCAGACGGATAAATTATAATAATGAAAAAAACAAAACGATAAAGAAATGCGATATATGTGATATTTGTGATACATAGAAATAACTAAATATTCGTATTTTTGTATTGTTTTAGATTATTTAGACAGTTAAATAGTTATCACCTTGGAATTGTTGCGCAGATAAGCAGTTTTACACTGATACGGATTTAAGGACAAAACATATTTGCATTGAAGAAAAGTAGGCGTCGATTCCCGTGGTGAGCGGGTCTCTGACTGGGCTCTTTCGACCCAAACGTCTCGAGAACTGGTTAAGTCTCCAGGATGCAGACCTCGAGCGTGATTAATATCAGCTTAAATCTTATTTCACAATCGATTTAAAATCAATAAGTTAAAACTAAAAGTAGGGTGAAATGACTCATGCGATATTTTTTCTGAGACGAGATAGAAGTGGCGAAACAATAGATTACATAACATCTGTAAAACTGTAGATACCAACTGATACAACTCACAAACCCCCGTCAAAAGGTGAAATTTGAGCCGTCCCGTGAGAAAACCAACATTATGTCCTCTGCGTAATGTATCGACCCAGATCAGCCTGCGCAGTCCGCGCAGACTGAACTGGGCCGACACATTCCGTCTCAAGGGGATAGAGGTATAGAGTAATGATTCCTGAAACAGAAAATCCACAGGAAGCGAAAATTGTCTATCCGGATAAGCCTGCGCAGCATGCTTAGGCTGATCAGGGTCGATACTTTACGCAGAGTCCACAATGTTGGTGTACTCGCGGGACGGCTCATTTTAAGTTGGATGATCAATGAAGCCGATGTCGTTGACGCTTTAGAGTTTATTGATTGATTGGAATTTAAAGTCGTTCTCAAAACACAGTTCCCACAACTATAATAATTATTATCTCCCTTGTCTGCCATTTTGATATGCAAATATGATAAGCATTAACAAAGAATATTTCATTTAAAAAAAAGGTGATACATGTAATTAGGAAAACACCAAGGAATTTGAGTTTAACAACCGTATTTGCTATTTCTCTATTCAACATATAGTACATTTGTCTATCAAAATGGCCGCCGACAAGGGAGATAATTATTGTATTGAGGGAACTATGTACATGTATAGGAGCTCAGATATATCACGACGGCAAGCTCAACTAACCATGTATGGCAACGAATTCAACTCGTGTTTCATCTTTCGTATTTTTGCCTTCTCTCACCTTCGAATACTTTATAAGCAAATTCCTCAATTCCTCAATTCGTCTGTAACGGTCTCTCCTACATTCTGCATTATTTGCCATTTATAAATCAAATTTTACCAAATTTACTTTTTTCGGGCAACTGTTTCTACTTCCATCATTTCCCATTATATAGTTCTATCAAACATATTCAATTTTAAATAATACTACATGTACTACTTAATTTTAAAGCGCGCTAAATGACCTTAGCTGTCGATGCGCCATAAAACACTATACATTCATTTTGTGGGGCAAATGAAGTGGTCAAATGTTTAATATCAAAGAGTCGACTTTGTGAAAGAGTTAATTGCTAGTTCACAACATAATATGTCCCGATGAGGGTTCCAAACACAGTTCAAGTATATTCGTGGTGATTAATTCACGATGAAACTCATGGGATTGACAACATACATTTGTAACGCTATATTAGATTCCAAGCTTTACCGTGATCGAATGGGTACTGCAATATAGAATTGATTGGATTGATTAGAAATTTACGTCGTTTTTCAACAATCTTTTAGTGTAATCAAGTTTTTCCTGTCTGTCTCATACCGGTACTCCACGCAACATTCTTTCCAAGCAACTGGCTGCCTTTCCACATAGACTGTTAGCCCATTAGTGGAAGATGAATGAGGCTTGTCGCATTGACATTTATTAAACGTCATAAAGAATGTTGGCCGAGCTGGGGTTCTAACCCACAAAACCCATGATTATCAACCCGCGTCGCTACCGACCGAGCTACCGGGGCTCTGCTGCATAGAAGCTTTGGACTAACATGTAGACGCCAAAACGTCTGATTTACTTCAGTCTAGTTGCGACTGCCTCTAAACTCTTACCATGGTATCTCTCATTCCAATCATTCATCGCAATAAAAGTTGTAACTTTTGATTGCCTAACCGTTTCTAACATTACAAGATTCTATAGCCGGGGACATTTTGGAGAAAATATGAAAAATCTTTGTAAATGACACATAGTGACGAAAGGGAGACAAAAATCTACTTTCTACAATGTTTTCAAAAGTCGTCTGTTGCAGATGCCTACGGTGGCACAGAGGTGACATGTGTATGTTTCTATTTATCTCGTGCGCACGAGAAACTCTTGTGTACGCACGAGATAATTAAGTCGTGCGCACGAGTTACTATGTCGTGCGCACGAGTTACTAAGTCATGCGCACGAGATACCAAGTCGTGTGCACGAGATACTATGTCGTGCGCACGAGATAATTAAGTCGTGCGCACGACATAGTAACTCGTGCGCACGACTTAATTATCTCGTGCGCACGACTTAGTATGTCGTGCGCACGAGATCATTAAGTCTTGCGCACGAGTTACTATGTCGTGCGCACGAGTTACTAAGTCGTGCACACGATATACTATGTCGTGCGCACGAGATACTATGTCGTGTGCACGAGATAATTAAGTCGTGCGCACGAGATACTTAGTATGTCGTGCGCACGAGATAAATAAAAACATACACATGTCACCTCTGTGCCACCGTAGATGCCTCACAATGCGTCTGCAGATGGGAAATGAGATTCAATATAAATATTTAACAGTTTTTGTCTCGACGCGACGAAGTAGCGGAAACGAGACTTTCGGTGTTGCTCTTCTGGCGGCGGCATTATACAAGAAATAATTAAAACCTCGAAAACGGTTACCGTCATTTTGGATGAAATCGGGATGGTACAAAGCTGGTTTTTCGCATATTCTACTTTCAATTTCGAACAAGGTCAACATACTGGAAAATTATCAAATCAATCATGTCCAGTGCTTTTAATACACATTTTCAAAGAACTCAAACTTAATGTCGTTTATTCAATGCATTCTGGTGAAATGATACAATCATTTAGACGCAAAATCAAAAAAGACTATTCGGCGGAATTTGAACATAAAGTTTCGTATTTTCATCATTTCCTAAACAAATTACAAGTTATAACGTTTTCAAACTTGAGTCATATAGTTAGTTATATCGTATACTGTTACTCACATTATGTATTGTAGATTGATTGATTGATTGATTGATTGATTGATTGGTGTTTAACGCCGTTTTTAACAATTTCTCAGTCATATCACGGCGACCAGTTCAGCTACTCATATGTTTCCTGGTTTTCGCACACCAGTACTTCACACAACAATCTTCCCAAGCAACTTGCCTGCTTTTCCACATAGACTTAGCCCATTGGTGGAAGACGAATGACGCATGTCGCAATGACTTTTGTCAAACGTCGGAAAGAAAGTTGGCCGAGCCGGGATTCGAACTCAAAACCCCTGGATTGACAGCTCGCGTCGTTACCAACTGAGCTACCGGGACTCGACATGTATTGTAGACAATGAGTGATACCTATTTTAGGGTAAAAGGCATGGGTATAGAATTGCATGCTCTGATTTTGTACTGACAACAAAGGGCATTAGTGGCGAGGACTCCGCCGTGGTCGAGTGGTTACATGTAGCGTTGGTGATTTAAAAGCGGGCGTCCCGGGTTCAATCCCCAGTAGCGGCACGAAGGTCATAGTGGAGTGCCCTTGGTGAAGGAACATTTCTTACTGGTTTGTTTATCGTGGGATCATGAATAAGTGAACTGCCGCTGTGATATAACTGAAATAATGTTGAAAACGGCGTAAAACCCCAATATATAAATATATATATAAAAATAAAAAAAAAACGTGTCGAGGGCAAGGATCATCTTATTCCATATTCGTTTCCCATATATAATAAATCTGAAAACATCTTGGCAAACATTATTATTGAATACTTTAAAAAAATAAAAGTTAAATTATTGACTAAAGTTGAAAACATTGTGACAACATGAGAAATTGCACACTATTTTCAAATACCCTCTGCTGCAGAGTTGTCAGAAAGCGTCTGTATGTTGTGAATGAATAATGACTTGACCAGGCGTTTGCAATACGTCTTTATAAAGACAATACCAGTCGGCATGTGAGACGTACATTGATGATCGCAGATATCGACTTGCTTGTTTGGTCTGTCTGCAAATCGTAAGGTTAATTAGAAGGTCTGGCCACTAAATAATGACGTTGTGCCACGAGAAATCAATCTCCAAAGTACAATAAACACCTCCTCTAAAGGGTTCGAGTCACGCCAATCGAAAACCGACCTTCGAAATGTTGATATACCAATGGTTATTACGATTATTAAGATTTAGTGCTTACATGAACAGTGAGCTCGCGATATTTTGTAGTCCTAATGCCCTAGTCAGGCTCATCCGTATCTATCCTTTCTATCCGTAATGGTCCCTATCGCATCCGCAGAGTACGAAACTGTCCGTATCGTATCTGCAGGGTCCACAGGATCCTCGTCCAAATTTTGAAAAGTTTCAAAATTCAGGCGCGTACGAGTACAACGTTATGATCCGTAACTGAAGCTTACTGAAGGCATTTATCCGTATCTAATCCGTATCTAAACCTTTCATTCCGCGGTCCATCCTAAGTTCTGGACTGATACGGTTGCATGCGGATCGTTACCCTTAGTAACGGTTAATAACGGGTCTCGTTCTGTGTATTGTTACGGACTATTACAGAAAGATACGTTTCAATACGGATAGCTTGCATTCCAATACTGAAAGATACCTATTTGTGGGGATGAATGCGGATAATTCCGAATAGCTAATTTCAGATACAGATAAATACGGATTGTTACGGACTCCTGCGTTCCATTAACTTCTTGTGCGACGATCTCTACCACTTTGGCAAACAATATGACACGTGATCCCAGAATTCCGGGAAGGTTTCGCGATCTATTTATACTGGATGGTCTTCTGACATAACCATTGGTGTCTTCCTAGTTGCACAGCCATGGATAACGAACGCAGACTGGACACTCAGCCAGTCCAACATGGACCTCACACTCATATATGCTCAGCTCGTGCGCATCTCGACGGCACGCCGTCGGGAGAGGAGGGGGTGGGTCCGCCGTTCGACCACTCTCAGGCCGGAACAGGGAACGTATGGCAACCTCGTTATGCTCTTGAGGAACGAGGATGTGGTGGCGTTCCGCAACTTCACCAGGCTCACCCTCGAGATTTTTCGAGACGCGTTGGAGCTATTAACGCCGAGACTACAGAAGAAAGACACACGGTACACGGCCAGACACACGGCCATCACACTCAGGCACCTAGCCACGGGCGATTGCTATACGTCGATGATGTACCTGTTCTATGTGCCGCACAACACCATCTCCCTTATAGTCGTCCGGGACGTCTGTCAGGCCATTTGGTAAGAGTACGTCAACTAGGTGGTCACCAACCCGGCGACAGCTAAGGGGTGGAAAAGATGGTCGCTGCAGGCTTCTGCAGCCGGTGGAACTTTCACCATGTGCTAGGTCCCTTGGATGGCAAGAACAAACGCATCCGGTGTCCTGTCTACAACTACAGGTCCATGTTGGCCCAAGTCGGTGCCGCCTCTGGGAAAGAACAAACGGGTCTTCAACTATTGCCTTTCTCGTGCCAGACGATATGTGGAGAATGCCTCATGCATACTGGCCAACCGCTGGGGCTGCCTGCTCACATCCCACCAACAGGAGTCACAGAACGTAGAGAACATGATTCTGGCGTGTGTGACACTCCACAATTGCTGAGGACGGACTGCGCAAACGATGGTGCACTTGGCGACCGTGAGAACTAGCAGCACAACCTCATCCCCGGCTCGTGGAGAAATGATGTTGTTCTGGATGATTCAGAGAGGCGGCTGTACGGCAACAACACCAGCAGGGCGGCGAAGAGACAGAGGCTGTATCTAAATCACAACTACAGCGGAGAGGACGGACCGGTACCATGGCAGTTGTGTATGGTGCAGTGATGGTGCGGTGCAATGCTTGTTAATTGTAACAGTTGGTAACAATTTCATAAACTTGTAAATTGCAAAAGTGGGGTCACCATTTCATAAACTTATTTGACCTTTATTAATTTAGGTATCCAATTAAGGACGAAGAAATAAAGGTTTGTGAAATAAAGGTTAATTAATTAATGGTAGAATATCTCTTGGAACTTTAATGTTTTAATCTTGATCCCACCTATAAATGAAGGCGATATAAATAAATGTCCAAAAAAGGTCAAAGAAATATAGGTGTAAGAAATAAATTTATATTCAAAATGTCAATTGCGATTGTGGACGTAACCCCTTCTATCCGCAAGGCATGTGCAACAGTCCGTATCTGAACGTATATGTCCGCATCTATCCGCATTTAGGTAATGGAAGGTAAGTAATCCGTATCTATCCGTATCTATCCGCATTTAGGTAATGGAAGGTAAGTAATCCGTATCTATCCGTATTTAGGTAATGGAAGGTAAGTAATCCGTATCTATCCGTATTTAGGTAATGGAAGGTAAGTAATCCGTATCTATCCGTATTTAGGTAATGGAAGGTAAGTAATCCGTATCTATCCGTATTTAGGTAATGGAAGGTAAGTAATCCGTATCTATCCGTATTTAGGTAATGGAAGGTAAGTAATCCGTATCTATCCGTATCTATCCTCATTGTGTCACTTCAAAGGGAACGTATCTAACCGCTGGTATCCGCTGACATCCGCATTTATCCTCAACCATCCGTATCTTTCCGCATCTATAGGTAACTGTATCCGTAAAATCATCAAGAAAATAGGCCACGCCCATAACATTCTGCGGAAAACTGCAGATTTTATCCGCAACTATTCGCCCTATCTGCAATGTGTGTGTGTCTGACTGGGGCATAAGCGACAGATACATTAGTCATCGATTTTCCCGAGTTACCCGTCGATATATAATATATCCATGTATGTTGAACCGTAATTTTCACACATACGAATACGAACACGTGTGACATATTCGTACGAATTCATCACACGTGTGTGACAAATTCGTACGAATATGTTACAATTAGGTGTTGTGACATACTCGTACCCCCTTTTCTCACCACCTGTTAGTACCAACGAAATTTTCACATTTCGTTCATCACTCGTTTATTAATTTTAGCTACCAGTCGCCGTATTTTTGAGTGAATATCAGTTCGCAAGTGTGTGAAGTTGGCAGAGCATTAGACGTTAGACATAATACATTCAAAAAAAATATATTCGAATGTCTAATTAGACATTAGACATTCTGTTAGACATTCGCAAATTTTGATTATCGAATGTCTTATTAGACTTTCGATTAGACATTCAGAAAAATTCGCAAATTTTAAATATCGAATGTCTAATTAGACATTAGACATTCGCAAATTACAAGATCTATAACTCAAATTCGTTGTAAGTCATTGTACAGTCAGAAAACGAATGTCTAATTGGTCAGTTAGACATTAGACATTCGATTAGACATTCGCAAATTACGGGATTTAGGTACCAAATTCGTCGGAGGTTATTGTACATGCAAAAAACGAATGTCTAATTGGTCAGTTAGACATTAGACATTCGATTAGACATTCGGAAAATACGATATTTAGGTTCCTAATTCGTCGTAGGTCATTATACATTAAAAAAACGAATGTCTAATTGGTTAGTTAGACATTAGACATTCGATTAGACATTCGCAAATTAAGAGATTTAGGTTCCAAATTCGTCGTAGGTCAATATACATTCAAACAACGAATGTTTAATTGGTCAGTTAGACATTAGACATTCGCAAAAATACCATACTTAGGTTCAAAATTCGTCGGAGGTCATTGTGCATTAAAAAAACGAATGTCTAATTGGTCAGTTAGACATTAGACATTCGATAAGACATTCGGAAAATACGATATTTAGGTTCCAATTTTGTCGGAAGTCATTGTACATACAAAAACGAATGTCTAATTGGTCAGTTAGACATTAGACATTCGATTAGACATTCGCAAATTAAGAGATTTTGGTTCCAAATTCGTCGTAGGTCATTGTACACTCAAAAAACGAACGTCTAACTGGTCAGTTAGACATTCGACATTCGATTAGACATTCGCAAATTAAGAGATTTAGGTACTAAATTCGTCGGAGGTCATTGTACATGCAAACAACGAATGTCTAATTAATCAGTTACACATTAGACATTCGATTAGTCATTCGGAAAATACGATATTTGGGTTCCAAATTCGTCGTAGGGCATTGTACATTCAAAAAACGAATGTCCAATTGGTCAGTTAGACATAAGACATTCGCAAATTAAGAGATTTAGGTACTAAACTCGTCGGAGGTCATTGTACATGCAAAAAACGAATGTCTAATTGGTCAGTTAGACATTAGACATTCGATTAGACATTCGCAAATTACAAGATCTATAACTGAAATTCGTCGTAGATCATTGTACATTAAAAAAAAACGAATGTCTAGCTGGTCAGTTAGACATTAGAAATTTAATTAGACATTCGCAAATTAAGAGATTTAGGTACCAAATTCGTCAGAGGTCATTGTACATGCAAAAAAACGAATGTCTAATTGGTCAGTTAGGCATTAGATATTCGATAAAACATTCGAAATTTACCATACTTAGGTCCCGAATTCGTCGGAGATCAATGTACATTCAAAAAACGAATGTCTAATTGGTCAGTTAGACATAAGACATTCGATTTGACATTCGGAAAATACGATATTTAGTTTCCAAATTCGCCGGAGGTCATTGTACATTCAAAAAACGAATGTCTAATTGGTCAGTTAGACATTAGACATTCGATTAGACATTCGCAAATTAAGAGATTTAGGTTTCAAATTCGTCGTAAGTCATCATACATTCAAACAACGAATGTCTAATTGGTCAGTTAGACATTAGACATTCGATTAGACATTCGTAAATTACCATATTTAGGTTTCAAATTCGTTGGAGGTCAATATACATTCAAAAAACGAATGTCTAATTGGTCAGTTAGACATTAGACATTCGATTAGACATTCGCAAAATACCATACTTAGGTTCAAAATTCGTCGGAGATCAATTTACATTCAAAAAACGAATGTCTAATTGGTCAGTTAGACATTAGACATTCGATAAGACATTCGCAAATTAAGAGATTTAGGTACCAAATTCGTCGGAGGTCATTGTTCATGCAATAAACGAATGTCTAATTGGTCAGTTAGACATTAGACATTCGATTAGACATTAACAAATTACCATACTTAGGTCAGTTAGACATTAGACATTCGATTAGACATTCGCAAATTAAAAGGTTTATGTACTAAATTCGTCGGAGGTCATGCAAAATACGAATGTCTAAATTGGTCAGTTAGACATTAGACATTCGATTAGACATTCGCAAATTCAGAGATTTATATAGGTACTAAATTCGTTGGATGTCATTGTACATGCAAAATACGAATGTATAATTGGTCAGTTAGACATTAGACGTTCGATTAGACATTCGGAAAATACGATATTTAGGTTCCAACTTCGTCGTAGGTCATAAAACATCCAAAAAATGAATGTCTAATTGGTCAGTTAGACATTAGACATTCGATTAGACATTCGCAAAATACCATACTTAGGTTCAAAATTCGTCGGAGATCAATGTACATTAAAAAAACGAATATCTAATTATTCAGTTAGACATTAGACATTCGATTAAACATTCGCAAATTAAGAGATTTAGGTACCAAATTCGTCGGAGGTCATTATTCATGCAAAAAACGAATGCCTAATTGGTCAGTTAGACATTAGACATTCGATTAGACATTCACAAATTACCATACTTAGGTTCCGAATTCGTCGGAGATCAATGTACATTCAAAAAACGAATGTCTAATTGGTCAGTTAGACATTAGACATTCGATTAGATATTCGCAAATTAAGAGATTTAGGTACTATATTCGTCGGAGGTCATTGTACATGCAAAAAACGAATGACTTATTGGTCAGTTAGACAATAGACATTCGATTAGACATTCGGAAAATACGATATTTAGGTTCCACATTCGTCGGAGTTCATTGTACATTCAAAAAACGAATGTCTAATTGGTCAGTTAGACATTAGACATTAGTTTTTTGAATGTACAATGACCTCCGACGAATTTGGTACCTAAATTTCTTAATTTGCGAATGTCTAATCGAATGTCTAATGTCTAACTTTTGTAGACCTTATTAAAAGTATGAATATTCCAAGACCAAGAATTTACGTATCTCCTGCTTTATTGGACAATGTTCCTTATCCAGTAAGTGTGCGCTATTTTCTAAGAAAGCTAGGCAGAAACAGTGGTATTATCCAAGAAATCAAGCGTACTATCAAAGAACCAAATTGGGCAAACGCCTGGTTAAGGCTTCGTGTTTCTGGGATCCGCTGGTATAACATTGTTGACATTCAATATTCAAGAAGGTAAACGTACCCGGAATTTGAATTAATAGTGTAGCTGCTGCTACATCAGTACGTTGTAATGTAGCTGCATTTAGTTTAAGTTGTTAATCAGCATTTCAGTACGGGCTTCACAAACAGCCATGCAAAGATAATTCCAAGTAATAGAGACGTCTCTCGATAAATGACAGATATCGATTACTTTTAACTACAATAGATGTCTTCCTTCTGAATAAATGGTATTAATATGGTTTGCTAAGATTGTCATTGTTTTCAATTTTTAATACGTCTATTCAGTTGTGTGTTTTTAAATGAAAATACTTGTACATGTATATCAATAAATGTCGTTTGTTTCTTTGTTTGGGCTTTTGGGTTTATCAAGTTCTCAACAATTTTCATATGTATAGCCTTATAAACGAAGTTGTTGGGGGTATATATACGACAGACCGAAACGTTTGAAGACACTCGGGCCGCAAATGTTGGCTGAACGATTCGACTTTGACGTATGACAAAGTAAAATGATTTGACCTTCATAACAATGTGACCTTGACCTTAGATCTAGTGTTCTTAAACAAACACATATACTTTACTTGTAAATCTAGTCATCATGCGAATTATGAAAACTCCGTGACAAAACAACTCTACGTTTTGAGTGTCACTTTGAAATAAACACAAATGAATTGAGAATTATACGAAAGACCGGTGGGGACATTTCGAGTTCAATATTTCACGATTTCAACTTCACGAATTCACGATTTCAACTTCAAGAAATCACGGTTTCACGAAGTTAACTCAACGAATTCATGATTTCAACATCAATATTTCATGATTTCGTGAAGTTGAAATCATGAAATCTTGAAATATTATTGAACTTAAAATGTCCCCACCGGTCTTCGTAGTATTGCCTTGCAATACAAAGTCCCCTACCGGCTAATATAATCATCTGAAAGTTTACTATCTGAGTTCAGAGCCAAATCCAACGTTGATATAACTTCGGACCTCTATTTCTAGCACACCGGATAGGCATTTCCGGTGAATTCAGCCGTGCTGGAAAACTCTATCTGGCACCCCTAGATTATTTTATTATACAAGCCTCGTAACCTGGCAACGCAGGTGCCCTCGGGTCGGATTTTTCTATCCAGACCGGAAACACATGACATATATTATTAGTCCGTACAACGTCGAGGCTCCGCCGTTAACCCGAAGTTAAATTATGGTAGGCGACGATGTGATCAAAATCCAACGTCGTCTCGACGTCGGGTGTTCGCTAGAAACCTGCAGCTAAGTGTATAAACCTTAGCTAAGTTGTCCAGAGGTTATCATTTGGCCAAATTGCACATTTAAATAATTTGATTGGTTTATAGTAATTATTGGGTAATCATTTTGGTTAACTTTGACCAAACCAAAGAATTAACCAGTTTTATACAATTGGCTGCTGTCCTTAAATGTTGACCTTTAACTAATGCGACTGGAACATTGGTTCTGCATTTCGTCTTGATTCGTTGAGGAAAATCCTTCAAAGGGTTTAGGACTTGTTGGGGGCAGACACACAATCCTGTTACCTTAAACGGTGACCATGACCTTCAGTCGGTGAAACTGAAAAATGAGATCTGCGTGTTGCCCGGATGGGGTGAAAATTTACCCAGTAAGGAACTAAAATCCGCTTATCATTTTAGAAGTTATGAGTCAACACAAACGGCACCATCACTACACGTTACATAAAAGAAATGTCCAAAAGTGCATTGTGACCCTGCCGTTGAGCCATGGTCCTGGGTCTTGCACGCCACACATTGTCTTGATGTGGTTACCTGTTGTGGTGAATTCTTTTTAAATCGGTCCATGCATCATGAAGTAATTGACCGGACTTGAACTGCGACGGACAGACGGACGGAATCGAGCAATCCTATAGTCACAAAAGCAAAAATGATCGTATATTCATTGAGAACAATCATGCATTGTCAAACAGATATCAAGATGTTTAATGTTAAAGGATTACATGTTTATGACCCCATGTGACCTTGACATTTGACCAAGTGACACCTTAAAGCAACATGTAACTTCTACTACACATATGAAGTATCATTGTCGACAGGTTATCAAAATATTTAGTGCTAAATAGTTTGACATTTTTACGCCCTGTGACCTTGACCTTTGGTCTAATGACCCAAAATTGTACCTGGGTCATTTACTCAATATGTTCTAGCATCCTGTAAAATATAAGGGCTATATCGGACATAACAAAAACAATATGACCTCTGATCTATCTAAGTGGCATAGACTGTTTTTTGGAATGTGTGACGTATTCGTATGAACAATATTTTTACAAATGGTTTTTTTTTTTTGGGACATGTGACGTATACGTTTTTGCTTTGAGGGGGGGGGGGGGTTTAAGGTTCAACACATGTACGTATGTACATGTAAATACACCTTCAATATTTAGTTGTACTTAAAGGCGCATTATGAAAAGCAAGCCAGCGCTAAAATCATTTGAAGAAAACAGCGCAGCAGCACTACTGATTGCTCGTCTGAAAACTCAGAACTGCTGCTTCGCTGTTATCAAAGATAGAACATTTTCAAGTTAAACATTAATCAAGAATTACAACTTCGAGCTATCGCAAATCAACTGTAAAAGATGAACTTCTGACATAATCGTTCTCCTTTGGCACTAAGGATACGTGTACACCTAGATAAAGAATTTAATTTTTATATCAGCCTTTCCGGGAGAAAACCAACATTATGGTATCTGCGTAATGTATCGATCCAGATCAGACTAAGCATGCCGCGCAGGCTAACCAGGATAGACACTTTTCGCTTTCAGTGAATTTTCTGTTTCAGGAATCATTACTCTATACCTCTATCCTCATGAGACGGAATGTGTCAGCCCGGATTAGCCTGCGCAGACTGCGCAGGCTGATCTGGTTCGATACATTACGCAGAGGCCATAATGACGGTTTTCTCACGGAACGGCTCAATATTATATAGGTTTTTCGCTACAAGCAACAGTATTTCAGTTTTTTCATGTAGTTTCTTCGGTTCATTACATGTATGTTTTACCAGTATTAGCGGTTATATTGATCCTTGCCCCTGGATAAGAATTATAACTGATCCGCTGATGTGAAGATAAATGGACCAGCAGTACTGATAACTTACCCAGGGAAGGTCGTGATATGCCTGATAAATGTTCAAAGGGGCATATAAAGCACCAAACAATCAAAGAGTTTCTCAAGGTACACATAAACATATATAACAAGGACATTTTCTATTTATCAGTGTAAGGTAGTTGTCTCATATAATGTGAGCCGTTCCACGAGAAAACCAATATTATGAACTCTGCGTATTGTATTGACACAGATCAGCCTGCGCAGAATTGGACATTTATTTCTTGTTAAATTGACTTCAATATTTGCGCAACACAGATTTTCGTGTTTTACACTTGCATTAATAGCCGAAGCCGGGTACAGCGAGATATATAACTACGCGTATTTTTTGCATGTCATGTTCACCCAAACGACATTACATAACTTCTGCAATATCTGTTAATCTGTTTTCGTTTGTGCTGTAAGTGGCCCTATTAACGGAATTCCTGTATCAATGCCATAATACATTATAATGGCATGTTATATAATGGCATGCTTTGTATTTGTACTGACAACAAAGGGCATTAATTAGTGGCGCGGACTCCGTCGTGGTCGAGTGGTTAGTGTCGGGTATCTTAAAGTGGGCGTCCCGGGTTCGATCCCCAGTCGCGGCACGACGTTCATGTTGGAGTGCCCTTGGTCAAGGCACATTACCTAGCATAGTACTGGTTTGTTTATCCAGGGATCATGCATAAGTGAACTGCGGCTGTGATATAACTGAAATAACGGTTGAAAACGGCGTAAAGCAATCATCTTATTCCATATCCATTTCCCACATATAATAAATCTGCAAACATATTTGCAAAATTTATTATCAAATACCCCCAACAAATGATAGTTGAATTATTGACTAAAGTTGAAAACATTGTGGCAACATGAGATTGCACACAATTTTCAAATTCCGTCTGCTGCAGAGTTGTCAAAAAGCGTCTGTATGTGTAAATGAATTAATACCTGTCCAGGCGCTTGCAATAAGTCTATATAAAGACAATAACAGTCGGCGTGTGAGACGTTAATTGATGCTCGCAGCTATCGACTTGCTTGTTTGGTCTGTCTGCAAATCGTAAGGTTAATTAGATGGTTGGCCACTAAATAATGACGTTTTGCCACAAGAAATCAATCTCCAAAGTACAATAAACACCTCCTCTAAATGATTCGAGTCACGCCAAATTTAATTATTTGACTACGGTATTTTCACCTTCATTTGTTTACCCAAACATGAAATCATATATTTATTCAATGTTTTTTCCGACGATAAAAAAAAAACCGCTTATAATTAATAAATAATCTTTAAATTCATTCATTCATATTTATTGGAAATCAGCAATATTTTTGCCTTTGGCCATTTACAAAATAATTATATAGCAAAGATAGACATAATACATTAATACGTAAAATTACATACAAATACAAACAATTCAATGTTAATATACTTTAAGAAACAGCAATATCATTAAGGGTATTTTTTCTAATTGACATAGCTTCCTTGATATATTTAGCAAGGTTGTACAGTTTCTTTTTGTTTGTTTGAGACATAATTGCTATGAACTTTTGCAATGAGGGCCATGTTACATTTCCTAAATATTTAGATCTAAGTAAACTATATTTTGTACATACTAAAAGAAAATGAAATTCTGTTTCCACTACATATTGGTTACATATTTTGCATATTCTGTTTTCTCTGTTAATATTATTGAATCTACCCTGCTGAATTTCTAAACCATGGGAGCTTAAGCGCAAACGACTCATGTGTTTTCTCAAGTTGTCATCAGTTATATCTTTAAAATAATTTTCTATAATTCAAAACTTTCCTTAAATTTACAAAAAAAATCTAGTTTAGGTAACGAATTGATGTAAGTGTTCCATTCTTGTAAGAACTGATCTCGTAGTGTCTGTTTCATATTGTGAAAAGTATTTGAGTTGGCATTTAAGTTATGTCTTAATTGACTATATCCTAGGTGATCTATGATAGTCTTAATCCGTGATGTACAACAATTACTTCTGACGTTGTCGCATAGATCTTTATACATAAAATAAATAGGAGAATCAGTTTTTGACATTATCTTACACCAAAATTTAAGTGACCTTTCTCGACATGAAATAGATAGGGGAAACCGTCCAAGCTCTCCTAGGAATGCATTGTTTGGTGTCTGTGTTTTGACGCCAAGAATATATTTACAAAATCTTAGATGCAATTTATCAATACTTATGAAGTTATAAACGCCCAAAACTTCACTACCATATAACATAATTAGTAAGACCATAGTATCAAATAATGTCAACTTTGTTTTAACGTCTAAACTAATTCTGTCAAATAATTTTAACAGACTGTGATATGCTTTTAGCGCTTGGTCATTCAGTGCTTTAACAGCAGACGACATATTGCCAGTATATGAGAATTTCATACCTAGATATGTAAAAGATTCTACCATGTCAATTTCTTCATTATATATATGAAAATGGCAGTTAGTATTTGACTTGCGCTTTTCAAAAACACAAATTTTTGTTTTACTTCGACTCCTCTTCATTTATGTATAATACTTCACGTTATAACGTGTTGCATGTTCCTTTATTAGAAAATACACATTATATTTGAATCACATTTGGAAACTTTAGTTCTCTTTGAACGTTTGTATTGATCCCGTTCCTGAATGTATACACACGTAAATGTCCGATATTGATCTAAGTCGATCGCGTTATAACTATCGATATTGTTAAAATTGAGGTATATAAACGTGTACACGAAGAGTTTTAAATCAACATATCCTTAAACATTTACCTTAGTTGCCACTTTTGGAAAGATCTTAATTGGGAAACAATGCAGAAATAATTGAATGTCAGGATAATTAAAACTATACTTAAATAGTAACATGTTCTCGTAAAGAATGCGAGCTGGTATCTTTAAAATAAATACTTCTTTCCTAATGCTGTTTTAAGGAGGCAATACAAAACGCTCGATCAATTAAAGAATTGAACAGTGGGAATATCGTGTATTGTTAATTGAATTATAATCGATGAGTTATGCTTACTATTTCATATTGCACCCCAAGTAGACAATTTTTTAAAGACTGTCATTCTTAGTTAAAATCAAGCATAATTAGTACATTGATATGTTTATTTTTATCCTGCCAATTCATTTATCTAGTATTTATTTTAAATTTTCCGACACAGAATAGCACTTGAATACATGTACACCTTCCTAATGTTTACACTTGAATTGTGAGATAATTAAAAAAATAACTTTGGTCGATTCATGTAAACGGCTTGTTCAGTCCTACAGTTGAAACCAACAAAATATGTACTACTAATCATTGTTGTATGTCTACAAGTTATCAAATGATAGTTTTAAAGTGGTTTGAATGGTTACATTGAGCTAAACAAAGTTTGTCTTTGTTTTATGAACAGCTAAAAGTGTCTTCAGTATGAAATGTATGCTCTGTAAAACCAGGATATATATTCAATATAGCGAATGTATCCAAATGTTGTATTTACGCCATCCCGTTAGTTCAGACCAACAGCGGGTGACAAAACAAAGCAATACATTTGTAAAGTCAAATATACAGAGGCTTACGGTATGATTCCTGGGCGTACCATTCTAAGGAATACGAAGAATAGTAGCGTAGTAACAATGTCTACCATCTTCTGACGTCAGGGCTGAGGGGGTATAATTACGTCTGATACATCGTTGTCAGGACAGACAATACCGGAATTACATGTATTTGTGGATTTTGCAGGAAATATGGTGATATGTAATACTGTGTCAACAGAAGACGAAACACCCTTCAAATGTAATGCCTTATCTCCACTTTAAAAATAACAGTTTTGCATGAATTTATGAATAAAGGTCTACGACAGTTAAGCTAGTCAAAGGGACAGTCAACAGTTTTCCAATCATATACTTAACCAAGGAAGTCAGTTGGAATACAGGAGATGTAACAATAAGGACATGTATACGTAAACTGGTTGTGTTGACTGATATAACATATTTAATATATGGCGCCTACTCAAGTTGAGCAATCACTTAATCAACCAACCAATATTGTAATTGAATCCCTAATGCATGTGTATTTCAGAACATGAGTTGCTCTTCAATATTTAGATGATATATATTCATGTGCAGAGATAGTTGGGATTATGCAATCACTGTTGATGTTAATATAGTTGTGTTAGGTTTCGTTGTATGAATTAAAACAGAAGACAAATTCAGGACAATCATTTGACCTGTATATCAAGGGAGGTAAGCGCGCTCTGATATTCAAGTCATTGTGTGTAGGTTGTGTTTCCTTTATATAAAATGGTACACTTCACCATTACATGTACGACCTCTATGCGTTCGGATGAAGAGTGGATTGTCCAGTTGAAATGTGTTGTCAGACGAGAAGACACTTATAATGAATATGTGTGGAGAGGCTATGAATTGGCAGAAGCTACTTACGCACTCGACTCCCTTTTCACATGTATTCTGCAAGTCAGAGCGAGAGATGACAAACTGAGAATACGCATGGCAACAGAATTTGTATTATAATGTGGTTTTCGTGGTAATTCATTTCACGATAGCGTTTAATTTTGCCACGATAATTCGCGACATTTGAATTCAATATTCCTGATAGATAACGAAACGCACTGGACTTTTTATTATATACCCTCTGGTTATATAATACGGAAACAACTGGTTTTGCTTTACTTAAAGCAAATTATTCAACAGGATTTACCTAGTGTGCGTTGCCCGTTTGTCGTAGAAAGATACGTGGTGCTGTCTGATTTCTTATTATACTCCGGTTAACTCGGAAATTTATAATTCGTGCATGTAACTCAATTCGTATTTAAAATGGGAATATCACATAACTTGATGTGCATGGCAGGGAAATGTCAATTGAAGACAAAATGACACATTTTCACTTGTTTTAAGATTCAAAGGTTTCAATGTCTCCTTCGTTAGTTTAAGGTAACCTTCAAGTCTGATAAGTATATTTGTAAATGTTGCTTAATTTATACGTTTCTATAAACAGAATATATGATGCTTTCAAAAGTAAATAAACAATGCGTTTATAATATTCACAATCTTCATGCACAATAAATAAGATCTCGACATATTTTGATATTTTGATATTTCATCACTTTCGCCTATCTTGTACACACTGAGATTGTACTCTTTATATAATTTAATAACAAATCTTCTCAACACTATCTGACTAATTGATACTTTAACCTCGGGTATATTCTTTGTATTTTTGTATTTTTGTTATTTGTACTGTTAGTATATTATTGCACATACAATATGTTGAATTGTATTGTGTGGGGTATTGTGATTAAAATTAATAGTTAGAATGGATATACTACTGTTAAAGCCATATCTAAACAATGACCGTCAAGTCTTTCACTATTCATTATTTGTTTACAAACAATTTTTGCACAGACAGTGTACTAAGTATGTAAGTTTTGGTTCGATGCGTTTATGAAATGATTTCAGCGATTAAAATCAACATACACATATATCACTGTACAGTCCAATATGGTTTAAACCCGCCGCTGCACTATAACATATATAATCAAATTTTAAAAGGTTGACTTTTACGAGTTTTAACTGCGTATTATCGGGTTGATCGTCAAATAAGAATCAACCAAAAAGGATAACAATGTTGACGACGGTGATGATGATGACGATGATATATTTAAGGTCCCATTCCTTAAATGGTCACCGTCCCCGTGATGTAGAAGTAAGAGTGACCGCCTTAGGGTCAGGGTGCGATCCCCGATTGAGTCACACCATCAAGGTTGAAGATGGTATCAAATGCTTCTTGGTGCTCAGACTTGCGGTGATTGCAATACAACTGATGCGTCGGTATTAGTACTGGTAGTTTACCAAGGAAACGCCATTATATAACTGAAATACTATTCAAAGTGCTAGAACACTACTTTACCATGTACTGATCAGCTGTCGGGTCACACAGAAAAACACCATTCATACCTACAAACTTATTCAGGGTGATACCAATGTTGAAATGTGAGGAGCCTTCAACACCATCAGTATACATCACTCACAATTTGAATACAAATGTACACTGTTTTACGAGGGATTAATTCGCGGTAGAGACATTCCAAATACTTAACAATAATATTAATGTATTCACTCGTGTGTGCCACTAGTTGCGGGGATAGCATGCATTACGACTGAGGCACTGGTGCCAGGAGTATCGAACACTTTCCAGTGGTACCATTGTCCTTAATCCTTAGCGCTACGAATTGCGGGGATATAATTCATTTCAAATGGGGCACTTGTGACAGGAGTATCGAACGCTTTGCAATAGCATTAATGTATCCAATATTTGGCGCGACAAGTGACGGGGATACCATGCATAACGACTGTGGCACTGATGTCAAGATATCTAACACATTACAATAGAATACGTGTATTCAATCGTTGGCGTCGCATGCATAACTACTGAGGCACTGGTGTCAGGAATATATAACGCTTTACAATGGTTGTAACGTATTCACCCTCTGACGCCATGAGTTACTGGGATAGGAACATCAAACACTTTTAAAACATTTGTAGAAATGGCTTTTCTCTTCGGTACCTTTAAAAGTAGTTAGATGCCCTGATATACAAGAATATCTAACCAAGAAGAAGCTGATACTCGTTTGTTTTACATGCGATAGATCTAGCCAAAACGCATTATCATACGATGCGATGACACAGATGTATTGGTGTTGTTGTTGTACTAACGGGCATCGGTGTATCTGACGGGAGAGATATACATGCATACTGGTCATGTTGTTAAGACCACACATAGAGAAAGATACATATCTGTGCATTTGATGGTTCAAGTCATCGGACAATCAGTTTACAGGTGCCTTCCGGCGTTCCATGTATTAACTGGTTGCGATACAACAAGTTCTCTATTTCGTATTGGCAAAAAGTCATCATTTAAAATTCTGGATGCCATATTGAAGATCTCAGAGAATTGTCATATTTGCCGTGTCTTCCACAATTAACGAAGAAAGTGCCTATAAATTAGCCATGTATTTGTATGGTTAAAGAGTGTAAAACGTTGGATGCAATTAGATACCTGATTGCGACAACATCGGACAAATCAGCATCCCTTCCTCCACCAACTGACGATGCATTTTATCAACATGCGTTAAGAGCTTTTTATCAGGCGTATATATAGTGTCATAGCCATTTGCATGTCATAGACCTACCTGATCCACGATTAAACGGTTGGACACAAAAAGAAAATGGAACATATCAGCCCGTCTATTTCGAAAAAGACCCAGCTCAAAAAGAAGTAAGAGACTTGACTAATCTGTTTTGTACGGATAAAACGTGCGGATCAAGTCGGCAATGCCAGTGCCTTTCAGTAGGTTTACCCTGTCTTGAAAATTGTAACGTTTCGCTGAATGCAATAACAAATTCATCGAGCTAACATATCATATTTCAAATCTGAAAGCAATACTAACTCCTATTTAAGATATTTGTTCCGCTGAAGCTAAATGGGGCCGACAAATAAGCGGACTGACATATCTATGGGCGTAAAAATACGATACCTATATATGCCCTAAAATATTTTTAGGCCAACAAATCTCACCAAATGCTTGTTCTTATCATTCAGTCATTTTCAATAAAAGGGAAATTACTATGGTTTGTGTTAATTATAATAACAGTCGACGCTTCTTCGACACAAGCGTACTTTGACTTATAAATAATTTTCAAATTTTCGGAAAAACAGAACCTTACTATTTAAATATAGTAATCACGGTACGTCAATATAATCATGTCATCAGTTTATATCCACCAGCAAAAAAAAGTCGTGAAGCGTGTAATGTCCTTACACATATGCATTGGTGTTTACATACACACCTTTGTGTGTATTCATTTTTAGATATGATTTGAGATTTTATCATGTAATGGTAGTGAAAAGAATAAGAAACATGATTTTTTGTATATTCAATTTATTAATAAAACTTACGTAATGCATAATCGAAAAACAAAAACAAGTTACATACATGTACACATATTTAACATACAAATAGCACAACATAGTTAAATGATTTGTCAGCATTTGCTCATTGATGATAATTTAATTTAAATTATGAATTATTTTTTTTCACGATGATTATTGTTTTTAAATGATCGAAAATTATGCGAATCAAAATTTAATTAAAAGTTAATTGTAATTTACAGGCTTGTGTTTGGCTAATTAAACAAAGCGTGGTTATAAATTTACCTGTCAAGTCAACAAAAATTATCGCACCTCTACGGGATCAAAGGATTTAACTGACAATGACCGACTTTTATTATTATCGTACGGTAAATTTCGAGTAGGGACCAAATAAAACTTTGACACAGGCGTTTGTTGTAAATTCTCGAATTTTGACTTATCCGTTGTAAAATCATATCTACAAAGAAGGAAAAAATTCGGGACCAGATTTATTCTTTTTTGACACTACCGCAAATTTGATTTTCCGTGTTTGATACAACGAGCGTCGACTGTACTTCCCTTTTTGATAAGGGGATACTATTACACGTTTGGACTGAAATATTAAAGAACTAAAGTATATTTACAGATTAAAAGTAAATTTCCCAAATATCGAACGATAATTAGTCAAATTGTGTTTATTGTTATTATAAAAAAAAAAAATTGTGTTTATCGAAATGTTGAATTAATGAACGTACAGACGGATAAATGGATAGGTGAAAAAGATGAAAGGCACAAGTAACCCCTAAATGTATATCTTGCTTCAGACAGGTGTGTTGAAATGATTTTGTAAAGGTATAACTTGATATATGAGTCAATTAACTCATTTACCGATTTAAACCGTACTCGTATAACTAAATTGCGCATGCGCAGAATATATGAACGTAAAAACACAAAAATAACACATTTTTGAACATCATAGCTACTATACGTCAATATATATAAAAAAAACAAAAACATTCATTAATACATTGCTTTCTATTTATTTTTGAAACGCAATTGACGACTTCAAAAATATTGAAAATTTTATCTAAAAAAAAAAAAATGCGGGTCTCTTGGAAAAGCTAAAAATTTCGGTATTTCTAAGACCGTGATTTTTATGCGAGAACTTACCTGATATGTAGCAGGTATTAACCTACTCAAAAACACAAAATTCGGCTTGTTATACTTCCGGTAGGGGTTCCTCCTTAATTAGGTCCCGTACAGAAAATTCCTACAAGCCTACTTAGTAGAATGATAGTATGTATTATGCGTTATGTGCACTGATGTCAGGAGACCCGATATTCTAATCGGAAATTGTCGTCGCATAACTGATACTCCAGGAAGCGGTGTTAAAGGGCATTCAGAAATTATCCTTGTATAACTGAAATACTTGTGTCGAAACGATTTTATATAACAAAAATGCAAGATTGATCGCGAAGATGGTATTGTAAAAAAATAAAGAAAATACTGTTAACCTATTTAACCATTGTTTTAATTGGAACACTTGCTACGTGTGTTAACAGTTGATAACATGTATTAACAGTTGTTTTAAATACACTTCAGAATTTGAAAGGGCGGCGAGGACCGATATGATATGTTTAGAATTGCCTGCTTTAAGATTGTCTTAGAAATGAGGTATGTCTGATATCTGAATATTTTAGACACAATGTTTTGGAACTCGACCCCTAGAATAAAAGGCCTCGTCGATACGGACTAAGCTATCGGGAATCAGACTATTCTATGATAAATCATCAAATGTAAGAATTGAGATAATACAGAAAATCGAAATATAACTGAGGTAAAACGAATTTAAGAATTGAGATAATAAGTGCATGGTCTAGCTCATACATTAATGTTAAATTGCATGTATAAGCATGCATTTCAAAACTATTTTAAGCTTCTTATCTTGAGTACGATCAGACGTAAGCATGAGTATGTACATGTTTGTGGGATTGCGCTCGTACTTGCATGTAAACGTGATTCCATGCATACATGTTTGCAGTCGTACGTACGTACTCGAGTGTGAACTTCCGTACACATGCATGGTACGACTGCGATGCGATCTTATTTACGTTCTCGATTGAAACTTTAAACAACAATAAATATACAGTTTTATAAAATATTTGTATATATTTCTTTCCTGATGTTCACGCACAACAAATATATTGATTCATAATGCAGATACAAATATATGTGATCATTTGTTTAAAAGGGTTTATGAAAGGGTAAGTAGATATTTCCAACTTTCTTCAATGCATGTTTAATTTCAATTACCAACATTGCTTTCTTTCATTTTCATTTATATTATGTAATTTAACATTTGATTGTTTTACTTTATCCCTTCCTCTTTCAGACTCGATTTAGCTCATATGCTGCAGACTTTTGAAAACACTTTGACAAAACGAAAATTTCACAATGGTTTCTATTCTCAAATATTGAAATTGTTCTTTAATTTGGACATATTCCCAATGTGTTTGCCCTGCGTATTTCAAAGCGTTGGCTGCAGATTTGTAGCGAGCGCTAAAGAGTTTAAATAAACACTTCATAGATACTATTCATAGGATCTCTTCTTGTTTGCTTTTACCCTTAACCAAATGCAGATGCATACATTTGCTGAATCTGCTGCCGACGAATTTTGAACAATTTGTGACAAAAGCTCCAGATGAACAGTTTTGCTTTCTGTCTAAATAGATTTTACTCAATTGTTCTAATTTTACATATACAGATTTACAAAAGATTTGCCCCGATGTTTTCTAAATCGTCTTCTGCAGATTTACAGTTTGTGGGAAAGAGTTGAAAAAAAAAAAACCACTTTATATATATTGTTTATAATGGGCTTGTTTAATTGATCCCGTTCCCACTTGCAGACGTATTTTGGCGCACCTGCAGTAAACGACTTTTTAAAACATTGTTGCAAAAGCTCATGCTGAATAATATCTCTTTATGCCTAAATGTTACAATTCAAAATTCTGAAATTGTAGGTTTATTTACACAGATTTCCATTAGTTTTGCCCTAATATATCAAAGTCGTGTGTTGGTGTGAAAGAGTTAAAACATACACTTTATATAATGTGCCTGATTTATTACATGTACTATGGACTAATTGGCAACGGATTCAAATGTATAGTAACTCGGCATTTCTTTGAGTGGCAAATATACCATTACACATACATAGAAGAAACAGTTTCCCAATTTAAAAAATGGAGTTTAAATTTCACACTTCACTGATCGCATCTAAGTTTATATAGCCTGACTTTGCTTTCTCCTATATTATTATTACTCACGATGAGTTTTCCATTGTCATCAGAAATAGCAATACAGCGTGGAAAGTCTATATCGGTAAGTTTGCAATTTCCAAGAATAGTTCCATCGAACGAAATTCGTAAAATGGAATGTGTATCCTGGCAACACACATAGAAACTCCTCGAATTTCCATTCGCAACAACAACACCGCTCGGACTTTTAATCATTGTATCGTCCTTTATAACAGTGGTAGTCTTGTACTTGGTGTCAACGACACGGATTTCGTCTAGTTTACTAAGTGCCAGGACTAAACAGTCATCCGTCCTAGAGTACGAGATAGTTGTCTCACAAATACCGTAGTTCACGTCAGGATATTCCCCCACAATCTGTGATACTTTTCCCTGTCGTGTTACTTTACTGACTGGTATGTTGGTGTCAACATAACTTACAGCGAATGTATCCTTGTCAATCTCAGATATAGAAAAGCAATATGAATGAAGCTTTGTCGAACTCTGATGAGTTAAAACGTTGTCTCTATCAACAATGTATCTGTGTACTGATTTACCACTCGTGATGAGTATCTCGTCTGTTGTCAGAACTGTCAGACCGAGTGGTTTACGCGATAATTTACAGGACGTAAGTCGTACTAAACTATCGTCCATTATCAGACATTCGTCGTTCGCGTTATCAACCATGAGTATCCTTCCACCAGAGAAAAATGCTATACCTGTAATACAGCGTTCCTCTCCCCCGTCTTGACTGTTCATGTGCATGCATTTCATTGTTTTTAGACTACATATCTTCTTAAAGGCGCTAAGCTTCTCCGAAACGATTTTTATCTTACCCAGTTTATAATTTGATTCACTAACATGTGTAAGGCTGTCGTCAACAGTAAGCTTCATATGAACAGCTTTAGCTTCAACGAAGAGTTCGTCTATTGACGTCCTGTACATCTGGCTTTGATGTCTCAGTTTCTCAAGGGTAACGAACTTGGCTTCAGGAGAACCCCTTTGTGTTACTGCATCAACCATGTTAATTGAACCTTCAAGTGCAGCAATTAAACAATTACTTTCAACCCGTAATTTATCATTTACAGACTTCACCGATTGCTTCTTATTTTGCATTTCATCTCTGATATCTTTTTCAAACTTTTCAAATCGTTCTAAAACTTTTCTTCTAATACTCGTAAGTGTGTCCTCTATTTTCGAAAGGTCACAATTAATGTCATTTTCATTTTGCGTCATTGTTCTACAAACATCTTCTATATTCCTTATCATATGTGCCATATCTTTTTTAACATCCTTGTCATTTACCTCTTTAACGACGTTACGTATTTCAATATTATCACACCGTTTGTGTGTTATAATGGCGCATGTGGTGCAGCAAAGTTGTTCATGATCTGTGCAGTAAAACTCTATCAATTTGTTATGCTCATGACAGTGCAATAAGTGCGTAAAATCCACCATGTCACCCGTGTCCTTATTTTCATCAAGTTCTATTATTTTGTGTGCCTTCATACTGTTGAACCGTTTATGAATTGCCACACAATCTTCACATTGGTATTGAGCACACGAAAGACAGAACATACTAGCTTTATGCGATTCATTGTTTTGTATGCATGGTTGACATAAAGGTGTTTTCTCCATCTCCGATCCCTTGTTAAGAGTTTGAAGAGCTTCTGCCAAAGCGTAATTCCGCGGTAGTTCTCTACTCCATTGCTCGGGAGATAAGTCCTTGTTCATTTTAGTTCTAGTTCTGCATATTGGACAGTCAATGCCGTCCTTCAATTTCCCTCCCTCTTTCGCTCTCAAAATTAAAACGTCCAAACACTCAAAACAAAACGTGTGAAGACAAGCTAAAGCCCTCGGATCTTTGTATACTTCCAGACATACTGGACATTCCAGTCCCACGCTGCCCAGACTGTCTGATGCTTCATTTAGTCCACCCGTCGCCATATTCAACTATAATATCCCTTTAACATTACCGATAATTGAATATACTTTTTTAATACGTGCGTGAAAATTCGACTCCTCTAATTGTATGTATTATACTTCACGTTATAATGTTTTGCATGTTCCTTTATTATAAAATTCACATTATATCTAACTCACATTTGGAAACTCTAGTTCTCTTTGAACGTTTGTATAGATCACGTTCCTGAATGCACAAGTCCGTAAATGTCCGATATTTATTTAAGTCGGTTGTGTTATTACTGTCGATAATGTTTAAATATGTGTATTTAAACGTGTACACGACACATTTTAAATCAATATAATCCTTAAACCTTTACATTGGTTGTCGCTTTTGGATTGATCTTAACCCTTCACCACATACAGACGCTTTCGGACGCCTCTGAAACAGACGACTTTTGAAAAGCATTGAGACAAATGGAGAAATTGCTCAAAACGAGCTATTTCTCCATCTGCAACAAGGTTTTCAACTTCATTCAGTAGTTAAGCTTACATTTTAACAGATGTTCTATGTTTCAACCGAATTATTTTCAAAGTCGTCTGTTGCAATGTTGCTGTATGTGGGAAAGCGTAAATTGTGATAAAATGCAGAAATAATTGAATGTCAGTATAATTAAAACTATACTTTGAAGATTATGTTAAATGTTCTCGTAAATAATGCAAGTTCGTATTTTTTAACTAAATACTTCTTCCCGAAACCTGTTTTAAGGAGGCCATTAAAAAAACGCTCGATCAATTTAAGGATTGAACAGTGTGAATATTATGTATTGTTTATTGAATCATAATAGATGAGTTATATGTATGTTTACTATTTCAAATTGCACCCCAAATAAGTAATTTTTAAAGTCTGTCAAACTGTTAAAATCAAGCATAACTAGTACATTGATATGTTTACTTTTATCCTGTCAATTCAGTTATCTGAGTATTTATTTAAAATTTTCCAACAAAGAATTACAGTTGAAAACATTCATCCCTTTCCACTGTTTACCATTAAGTAAGGGATATAAGTCGAAAACGTTTGAGGCTTATATCTTTCTTAAAACACTCATTTGCATAATAAGACAATAAAATGCAATAATTTGCCATTTAAGCTTTCTAATATGTAACTTAAATCGTTTATATATATCTTGTTAGATGAAAGCCCCAACCCCAGCCCAAACCCCAGCGCCAGCCCCGCTAATGTGAGTAGTGTAATAGTAAAAGCTACACTTTAGAACACTGTAAAAACTCGTGCATTTTCATGGGGTAATATTGGACAGTGGCGTGGCTGTCCGGTTTAGTCAGTTGTTATCGCTGTTGAGAGAGTCACGTCGTCCGAAAGCGGAGATGAAATCTTCATTACTCGGTCCACTTATGGCAATCACATACTAAGTATTCACATGTCCAGAAATGAAGCCGCTTTTACAATAGTAGTGTCCCCTGTTTTTTAAGCCTGAAGACCAAAATTTATTGTTTCCCTTTGCTGTAATCCAAATCGCTGTGTTATTTCTGCGTTAATCCAAGCGCATCGTATTTAAATATCGATTTATCGATTTTTATTATACGCTGCTTGCTTGCGATAAGGACTTTTATGACCTTTATAGCTTGACCCATTATCGATCGATAGCTTGGTTTATGGCTGTGGTAACATAACATAACACATTTTCTTACACCCAGTAAATGTTACATTTAACATGGGGAATTGATTTCATGGTTTATGACTGTGGTAGAACAATTGTGCAAAAGAGACATTGCTCATTAACAAGTTCTCCTATAGCCACAATGTGTTTATCCTACAAATATCTTAATATTTAGGTGTATACATTTTCAAACGTTGTTGTGTGGTTAAACATTATAAAAAATGCATTGAAGGATAAATGGAAAAATAAAAATAAAGAGAAATATTAAATAGACCGTATTTTATTTTCTTATAGGGTTTTTAATACAAATATACAGTACATACATAAACATAAAATAAGAGTTTAAACATAAAATAGACATGACTGTGTTAGAATACCTTTGAAAACATTGTGGTAAAAGCAGAAATCGCTCATAACGAGCAATTTCTGTTTTTGTCACGATGTTTTTTCCCATATAGGAAGATTTAAGTTCAGTTGTATCAATTGTGCCGTTCATTGACGGGAAAAAGTGCCTAAGCATTGTGCATATGCAAAAGTTCCAACAATTTCTTCCGTTTTCGAACACGGGTTACTATGCCAAGTGTTTTTTAGTTTTGATTTGATTTCCTCACAAGTTAGCTCGGGACTAGGTCGTTCATTTTTCTCATTTCTGTCAAGATATTCTGTATGAGCGAAATCCATTTCTCTTCTAATCTTTCTCATTTTTGCTCTGTACAAGGATAAAACATGTGTAATAGCAAATAATTAAAACACCTGGTGTTCATAAGGCAAACAGAGCAGACCAAGATAAGCTGGCCGATCTGGATCTACTGTGTTTGCAAAGGCGTTACTATTAGGGAAAGTGTTAAAACAAAGACCTATACTAACACAATAGAAAACCTTGCTCTGTACAAGGATAAAACGTGTGTAATAGCAAATAATTAAAACACCTGGTGTTGTAAAAATGGTTAATTATCTAATTTAGACAAGACGTGATTTTATAATATACATATATATGTAATGTTCATGTTATTGTTTTATACGAAAACAATTACTTATTGTTTCAAGTACACCATGCTTTGGGTGAGATGTTACTCTTTAATTTGATATACATAACTGATGTATCTTGGTTATATATAAAGTCATAAAATAAATGATATACAGGGTATAATCCACTGTGTACTAGGGTTGCTTATCTGTGTTAATATAGGGCTTTGTTAAAATATCCGGTAACGGAGTTTTTTTAATTAAAGAAAAATCGATAAGTTGCTGCAATAGCTCTCGATGATCCAAATAAATTTTAGTGGTGTCTTCCTGATTATCCCACATTTTGTTTTCACTTTATACCATTCATTAACTTTTGTTGAAAAAAAGTGTTAAATAGTAACTGTGAAGTGTATTTGTCAAGTCAACAGCTGACTACACAAATTAAATTATTCCCACTCCAAAAATATAAATCATAATGAGATACTCGTGATTTCAGGAAAATTATTATTAACCCCAAATATAGTTTTGAGAAAAAAAAGTGTAAAAGTTGCGTGTGAGATTCAATTTCAGCAAGATACTATAATTTCGATTATTTTGAATTCATGAATGAAACACTTTACGAATTACTTTTTTCAATCAACATAACCGTCTTGTTTTACGAAGCCAGAAAACTTAGGAAGATATAAATTGCAAGTACTGGACCGTCGTTTCCAGCAACATTTCTACCATAAAAGATAATATCACATCATTTGTTTTAAATTGTATCTAGAATTTAATTTGATAGCATAACATAAAATACACTTTATTACATCCACAATGAAAATATTTTTTCTTTAACAGAATACAAATAAGACAGTCCAAAAGAAAACTAGTACAAATGACTAATGACATTGTAAATTATTATGTAATTTTAATTAGTTACATTTAAAGGCTAGGAAACCTTTTAAGCAAAGGAGAAATTACTCGTAGCTATAATTTAGTACTAATGAAACCAATGCAAAGCCAAAATATTCTTTGTAGTGATTTGATGTGCGTTTAAAATGTTTGTGGGAAAAAGAGAATTAGCTTTACGTAATGAATAACTCGTATTTTTCCACAATGTTTTCTATCGATGTACATACATTCATTCATACTTTCATATTCCCGCGCGTCATTTACAAGATTATTGTCTTCATAGTTTTAGTTGTGAGACGCTGTGCGTTAAAAAAACATGTGGGAAAAGGTGAATTAGCTCAACGCCCTGAATAATTAATATTTTCCACAATGTTATCTATCAATTTACATTTATTCTTGTTCCTGTACGTCATTTACAAGATTATCGTCTGCAAAGTTTTTGTATTGATTTGCTGTGAGTTAAAAAACTTAGCTCTTCGTCTATGAAAAATCGTCTTTTTCCACAATGTTTACTAAGGATATACTTTCTTTATATTCCTGTACGTCATTTACAAGATTTCCGTCTGCATAGTTTTTGTTGTGATTTTCTGTGCGTTAAAAACATTGTGGGAAAAGGTGAATTAGCTCAACGTCCTGAATAATTAATATTTTCCACAATGTTTTCTATCGATTTACATTTATTCATATTCCTGTGCGTCCTTTACAAGACAGGGCCTGAGTTAAATGTGACACCAACCTTCACTATAAAATCGGACTTATTTTCGGACATTTCGGACTTTGAAGAAGAAAACAATGACGCACCGAATACAGCGACACAAGAAGCAGAAGAAAAGGCGCAAAAACAGAGATTCGGTTCAAAAATTAATGACAGAGAAGTACAGTGATTTCTGCAAAGTGCTGTTCCGAAAAACACCAAAAGTAAAGATAAATGGTCTGTCAATTTATTCGAATCCTGGCAAACCAACAGAAACAATCTAGCAGAAGTCAAATTCAACAAGCCCTTACAAATGTCTGACGCAGAACTTTACATCGTTTTGACATACTTAGTCGGTGAAGTTCGAAACCAGTCTGGAAATGAATATCAGCCAAAAACGCTTTATGAAATCATTATGTCGTTATAGCACTACCTTAGATTAAACGATCGGATTATCAACTTTTTAGAAGATCAGGCATTTAGCACAATGAAGAGGGTTCTAGACGCCAGAATGAAAGATCTTTCCCAGAAAGGATTAGGTATTAACAAAAAACAGGCCAAAGTGATATCATCCGACCAAGAAGAATACATCTGCAAAAACAGAATACTGGGCTCAGATTTTTTTCTCAGACATTTTGCTTTACGAGCTGGACAAGGGCACAGACATTTACGAGTAGGACCTTTTTCGCAGCTGAAATTAATAACGACTGACAAACGCCGCTGTTTACAGTATAATGAAGATGTGTCCAAATCCAACGCCGATGGGTTATTACACAGAAATGTTGAGCCAAAAGTGACCAGGGCGAATGAAAACTATGACTGTACAGAAAGATGCATCGTTCGGTTGTATGAGAAGTACATGAGTAAAAGCTGTGAGTAAAAATCAGACCATTACACTGAAATACTAATAAAAAACATACAATTTGAAAATATTGTAATAGTCGTTCTATTTCTATACAATGTATATTAAAAGAAGCGACCGGCCGTAACGGAGGTACATGTAGCTGTAGCGCAGTTTCCGTTGTACCCAAACGTAGTGTCTTCAGCCCGTTTTTGTCGGAGTATCTATTTCAAGCACAATATTAACATTAACTGTGTCTTATCATGAGGCTACAGTTCGTCAATAATATGCGACTTGAAAATGATGTAGGTTTTTAATAGTACTCATAATTCCTGTATAGAAGCAAAAGATCAACACTAGAAAACAAATGAAATTTATTACCCTGGCTGTACAAGGTTAATTTTACATTGAGCTAAATAATGAAACCTGACCCTTTGACATGCCAGGGTCAGAATGTTACCATTAGACCGGTTGTCGACAGAATTTGGTATTCGTTATATGCATGTCTCGTGTTATAGTTATATGAATGAAATGCTTGATTTATTAGTGTTTTACGCCGTTTTCAACAGTTTTTTTAAGTTTTCTCATTTTAAGCTTTCGTCTACCATGACCTATTTCATCAGGTCTCCCCGTTCATTAATATTAATCCAGACAAAGCGTATGTTTAATTATCTATTTATATATTTCAGTTCATTGTCTGGTAAATGCATGGCGTTTTACCTTAGGCCGAAGAAATATTTACAGAAGATTTGTTTGTTTGTTTGTTTGGAGTTTAACGCCGCTTTCAACGGCTTTGGTCATATCACGGCGGTCAGTGCGCCTACCCATGTTTTCCTGGCTTTCCCACACCAGTACTTACACAACATTCTTTCGAAGCCACTGACTACTTTCTCACATAGATCAGAGGTGAGAGGCAATGGAAAACATCGCCCGAAAGAATGTCGCCGCAACCGGGTATCGAACCCGTGACCTCCAGATCACGAGTCAGATACGCTACCAATTGAGCTACCTAGCCGGGCATTTACAGAAGAAGTTTGGTATGACGATGCGCCTGTCGGGGTCCATACACTTCAAGCAGACTGTAACCAGGCTATGTAAAGAAGCCGAGTTCAAAGGTCATTTATTCAAACCATTCACTGAGAGCTACAGCTGCTACGAGGCTGTATGCAGCCGGTGTTGATGAGCAGGTCGAGTGACATTCGTACTTACTAGAGAACTTCTGATAAACAACAAGAGGACGTTAGTGACATCATTCAATCAAAGTTACCTAGGAAAGACGGGGACTCAAACGTTAAACAATCAAATCGTAAATTTAAATTCGAGGGCAACGGAATGGAAATACATTTGAAGTTTTAACCAAATACCTCATAATATGAGTTAGTCCATGGGAAAAGATGCAACTTTAATTTTGTGAAAAGCGTATTTCCAGAATAGCCTGCGTGTATGCGTAGTCTGATCTGGCTCTACACATTTTGCCAGTAGCTTCAATAAACCATTAATTTTGCAAGTTATATACATGGACAGTTCGTAATGAGTTGTGATCTGCGAACCCAATCTAAGTACATTTACGAACAAGTATAGATCCAGATCGACCTGTGCATCCGCTCTGATTGATCTGATACTGCACCATTCGCCAGCTTGTCACGTCTGACTTCTGACAAACATTGTCCCTTTTTCCCATGTTGTTTCATCAAAATGATAAATAATTATTTTGTTCACTTTCTTCTTTACAGACGATGTGCATATAATACTAGATCAGTATTGTTATTCATTAAAAAGTATCAGATTATTTTAATTCTTCCTAAGAAAATATTAGTGATTATTTTTGTTTTCTTCAGAAGAGTTCCAATTTCTATTCGTTGAATATCAGTGTTCAATTTGGGTTGCTATTTTGTATACATACCATCGTCCGCATAATAGTGTACAACATATTTGGCAATGTTTCATTGTTTTAAAATAAAAACAGGATACTCCATTTTCATTATTTTTAAAATACTGGTACACATCCATAGTGTTCTCATAAACATTGTGAAATATGCAGACATTATTCGTTTCGAATAATGACTATATTTTCTAAGTCGGTCGGGTTTTTTAAACTTTATTCCATTAAACAGCCAAACATCCCTTTAGTATGTAAACGACTCTAGTTTGAGATCCACTTTCCACGTGTTTCCATTCTGTCCTTTTTATTCCGATGTCACGTGTAGTCCAATATTAGTAATAATATTGGACTACACGTGATAAATATTGGACTACGGCCTATTGAAAACAGTCCAGTATTAATTACTAGTCGCCCCGCAGGAGCGGGCGACTTCTATTTGTAATCGTATTTCAGAAATCACATGGGAGGGCGGCTTATTATTAGAAAGAAACAAATCTAGATGATTTGAACATATTACAATTGTGGTTGTTTACGAACACTAATAAATGACACATCTAAAATGAAATAAATATTCCGATTTTTTAATGTTTGCAGTTTTTTTTATTTCACTCGCATTTAAGTTTTTTGTCTTATTTACGAAGACAAAAGTGGTCCCTTCAAGACGTGAACCAACACCCCCTAATGCAGACTCTTAATTATGTGTCATCATTGAGGTCAATTTCGGATTCTCCTTTTAATAGCAATTTAAACTTACTAAATGTTTTTTTCTTGTTCAAAGAGATGTCTTGATTTGTGTAGAATTCATTTAATAATGTTAATCCATGAATATCTAAAGTAGGAACTGTTTCTAAGCTAAATATAGACCCTATTCTGTTATCTAATCATATGGGGTTGTTTACCCTCGCCTATCGGCATAAAGCCATTTGGCGAGCAGCTATTATTCTCTCTCCAATTATTTTTTATTTATGGGGGTAGACTATATTTGGACTTTTCCATATTTTTATCATGGTATATCTTTGACTTTTGATATTCTTTGTTTATTTTTCATTGTTGTATATCCCGCTTTCTGTTTATATTTATATTATTATATGTGTGTATATAAGTGTGTGTTTAGATAAAATATTTTGGCAAACAATAGATAAAGCTAAAGGTAAAAATGAAAAAGTGCAAAAAAGCACTGCCTAACAGACCTCTACAACGGCGCCCCTGATTGGCCGAATTTCAATCCGCTTTTCCGGCCAAGCTCGACCATCACACATAAATATATGGTGAAAGACGGCTTGGCCAGATTTAGCGTCCAGCCAATCACAGGCCCCGTTGTACAGGTAACTGTTATACCCTTTAGCCAATTTAGATTAGTAAAGGGCGGACAGATATATTAATATAAATTATTTTCTGTGATAAAACACTATGTATTATTAAAAATTATTATTTATTACGAAAACTTTAAGATGAGAAAAAATAAAAAATAAAAAGTAAAAAGTAAATAGATGTGACCAAAAAAGCACTCCCTAACCCTCCTCCACAACGGCGCCCCCGATTGGCCGAATTTCAATCCGCTTTTCTGGTCAAGCTCGTCTTTCACTCTTAATTCTATGTTAAAAGACGAGTCGACCAGATCCAGCGTCCAGCCAATCACAGGCCCCGTTGTGAAGGTATTTGGATTACCCTTAACCCCATGTAAACGGGTTAAGGGCGAACTGGTTGTGTAAATAGTCACTGACTTAAAAATGAAAGAATAACAATTTGACTTATAAAGACAAATAACCTATAGGAATAATATAAAACAACTTCTACAGTGTGTTGGCACAGTGTGGTTAAAACATTGATGTTTAAAAAATACATCCAATACTATGCACGCCATCCAGCAAAAACGGCCCTTTAGAGACCATAAAAACTAGCGATATATACATATATCCCACACTGTGCCAGCCCTGCAGGATAAAATATTTACATTGTATAAAATTTTGTGGCGTAGTTGCAACACTGGAGTATATTGATATATGGGCTCCCTTATCATAATAAGTCCCACAAGCCAACCACCTGAGAGATTTTGCAGCTATGCCCCCCTGCACGCTTGCACACGCGAGGCCCCGTCCACACCCCCAACACAAGCTGACGGGGAGGACATCTTTCGTATATGACCCAGATATCGCCACCCCCCCGTCACGCAATGAAGGGCGCCGCACCCGCGCAGACGGGGACTCGCATGCCGCAAGCCTTCACTGACAACCTCCCCCAGACAGCCAAGTCTGTGGGACCATCGCTACAGCACACGGAAAAAGCGTATGCCATTTTCAACTTATGACTCGGGAGCCCATTTTTTTGTTATGTTATCCCCTTTAGTACCGACCAGGGCAGAAAACAGTGCAATTTCAAGGTAAAAAATATATATAGGCTTGAAAGAAAAACCTACATATGCGATCCATTTCATGTTTTCAAAGGTTTTATGCATTGGACTTTTTGACCGCTCTGTCTTATCTATTTAGTTATTTAAAATATATATGTAAGGCAGTAAAAATGATATAAGGGTATGTAAATGGTAACCCTTTGAAACAAAAATATTGATGTAATCAGAGTGAAAAAAGGATAAGATGAGACAGAATGCGGCCGTGATCTAAAGCCCCAGTCTTGGATTATTATGAGATGTAGGTCAGTAATTAAATAAGGTCACTATTTAACCGAAATAGGTCAATGACTAGTGAGGTCAAACCTTAAATATTTAAGAGCGCGGACGCGATGGAACGCACCCCCAAAAAAACAAACATTAGGGAAAAGGAAGTAAAATAAATTAAAAAGATTGCACTGAATTCGTAAAAATAAAAAACGACTAGAAAATGATATGCAGATGACACCTATATCTTGTCTGTCATCTGACAATCCAAGATATAGCTCTCCAATGCCATAAACGTAGAAGTCCGGAGGGCCTTGGAAGGAAAAAGTAAAGTACATATATCCATTTGACCGCCAGACCTCAGTATGACATCGGAGAGCCTTTTTCTTGCTTCCCCGTGAACACCACAATGCAACAGGAAATGCTCTGTAGTATCCGGGACGACACATTTGGGACATGCTTTTGGTTTTCCCAATATGAATCGTCCCATACTCCCCGGCAGCATATTGTAACCCAGTCTCAGCCTGGTCACACATTTATCCACCTTTTTACAGGTTGAGTATCTGTGTGGCCCGCTAAGACTGGCTCCCTCTGATGGGATGGGCTGGCTATGTGTAGAATCTGCCAGCCCTTTACTCCATTTTTGTTTTTTAACGCTCCTAATGATGGAGTAAATTTCAGATTTTGCCAGGGGTATAATATCAACTACAGAGCAACTCCGTCCGTCCTTTGCCGCCCTATCTGCTAGCTCATTTCCCTTAACGTCGACATGAGCTGGACACCACATTAATTTGACTTGTATGTCATTGACATAGCACTGATCATGAAGGGAGATGATATTTTCTATAAGATCAGGCCTAGAGTTGCTGTTTCTTAGATTAATTGATTGGAGTGCGGATAGAGAGTCTGATAAAACAGCAACTTTTTGTGGTCGGTTGACGAGAGTCCAGTTAAGAGCATATTGGATTGCGATCAGTTCGGCAGCATAGATAGATAACTTATTACTGAGCCTTTTTTTGATGGTAACGTTTTTTGATGGTATAACCATTGCTGCCGCAACTGTCTGATTCGTATCTTTACTACCGTCTGTATAGATTTTTAAGTGCTCAGAGTAATTTGAGGAGATATGATCATTTGTGATTTCTAAAATTGTTGGTGGATGATCATTCTTGTTAAACCTCAAACTTAGGGACATGTCGACTACAGGGGGAGCTAGCATCCAGGGCGACTCTAGACGGGGTCTAAGGTCCGCTACATTGCACTCATGGGCCCGATATTCCTCGGCAAGCTGTTGAACCTAGGCTCCAAATGGGAGTTTGGCTTTTTTATATCTAGCTTTGACGAACCTATTCTGTTGTGTAGTTTCGTGACCTTTAACATCGATTTTCGCGCATGCGCATTTCGATATGAAAAAGCGAGTGATATTATTTTATTTTAGACAAGTACAAGACGAATGTTTGACGCAAAGCGTCAAAGAGAAGCCGCAATATTTCGTTGTACATGTAGACATAAGAAAAAAAGAACATTTTTAAATCCACAAACAATAGAACAATTTAAACTGTAGACGGTAATGCTGATATATTTCTCCTTTTGAAGACTTTTGTTTACTTCAAATTACCTCCCTTTAAAGCAATACCAGGATATTTACCTTGTGATTCGAATAAGATTGACAAACATTGAAATTATATGAATGAATACTATTATTTAAATAAGTAACAACAGCAAAATTTAATTTAAATTTAAGCCAAGATAAATGTGTACACATTTCGTTAATTCTTTATAGATACCCTAATGTATAGGTATGAATATAAAATTTATAAGCAAATGTTTTCAGTTCAACGTCCCTATGCTCGCCAAATAGTTAATTCTGCATGGCGAGGGTAAATAAAACCAAAATTGTTGTTGTCAACGTTCCTAAAACTATTCACGACAATCATTAATGAACGGTTAAAAAAGTGGACTGAAGAAAACGAGATTATAACGGACGCACAATTCGGATTTCAATCCGACCGCAGCACAACGGACGCGATATTTATTCTCCAAACATTAATAGAAAAATACATAAATCAGAGACAGAAATTATATTGTGCTTTTATCGACTTTCAAAAAGCTTTTGATAGTGTCTATCGGAACGGGCTATGGTATAAACTTGTGAAATCTGGCATAGATGGTAAACTACTTAGAATAATAAAATCAATGTACTCAGATGTTAAACTGCAAGTGAGACAATTCGACAATCTTTCAGAGTTTTTCAAGTGCGAAGTCGGTTTATTCCAAGGGGAGATAAGCTCCCCGATATTATTTTCCATGTTCCTAAATGACATCGAGTTAGAACTACAGTCAAGTCAAGACGGGTGTATTAACATAGATCAACTATCGATTTTACTCATTCTGTTTGCTGACGACTGTGTGCTAATGAGCGATACGGCGGATGGTTTACAATCACATCTAGATAACATGCACATATACTGTGATAAATGGGGATTAACAGTTAATGTAGAAAAATCAAAAATAGTTGTCTTTAGAGGTGGCGGTATCCTCCCGAGAGGACTATCTTGGAGTCTCCAGGGAAATAAAATGGACATTGTCGAACAATTCTGTTATCTAGGATTTGTTTTATCTAGTAATGGGTCATTTATAAAATCTACAAACGCTATGTATAGGAAAGCGATAAAATCGATGGGTGCATTGTGGTCTATGATTAAAGACATTCAAATGCCAGTTGATATAATGTTTAATTTGTTTGATGCATATGTAGTGCCTATACTTATGTACTCTAGCGACGTGTGGGGCTTTATTGCGGCAGAAAATATAGAGAGACTTCATAGAAAATTTTGTAAATGGGTATTGAATGTTAAAAGTACCACGAATAATTATGCATTGTACGGCGAAACAGGGAGATTTCCACTTGTGATTTTAAGGCATGGGAGAATCATTAAATACTGGCTTAAAATTGCGTCTCGCAAAATCGATAATTGTATTATAACTGGCCTTTACTGTATGTTGTATAAACAGTGTGAAATAAAGCCGAATTGGGTGACTAAAGTAACATCTTTGTTAAACAGTCTTGGCTTTAGTGACGTGTGGTTTTTCCCTGATTCGGTTAATATTAAATCATTTATACCTGGATTAAATATACGGCTTAAGGATAATTACATTAGTGCATGGAGAGCCGGTATGAACTTGTGTTCATCTCTTAGCTTATTTAAACAGGTTAAAACTATATTTGAAATGTCCTTTTACTTGTTAAGAATTGTAAACGTAAAGCATAGGAATACTTTGTCAAAACTACGCTTATCGTCACATCATTTATATATAGAGACTGGGAGACACAGAGGCATTCCTAGATGTGATCGAATTTGTGAAATGTGTACAAATGAAGACATTGAAGACGAGTACCATTTCGTTTTAATATGTGATAAATACGAGACATTAAGACACCAGTATATCCCTCGATACTACTATACAAGACCAAGCATGTATAAATTTATTGGGCTTATCCAATGTGAGAATGTTAGAACTTTAAATAACTTAGCAAAATATGTGATATGTGCCCAGAAACTTAGAACATAAAAACTCTTAAATCACCACTCTCGTATTAACTATAATACGTTGACGTTATAGTTGTTTGTGTTTGAGTGTGTGTTCGTAAGTGCGTGTGTGCGTGTGTGCGTGAGTGCGTGCGAGCGTATATGATATTTCTGCATTATTTTCCATTTTTGTTATTAATCACAACTCTGTATTTGCATGCTCACACATGATAATATTATTTGTATGACGATTAGCTATGTTATGCTAAAGTCTAATAAACTATTCTGTATTCTGTATTCTGTATTCTGTATTCTGTATTCCTAATGTTTGAATAGACTAAGGAAAGTCAAGAATACATAAATAAATCAATGCAGTCTTTTCCGGCGACATTGATGCCTTGCATCAACTTTCTCTTGTACAGTACTGAAAGAACAATGGATGACGTCATGTCAGTGTTTAAAGTTATGATAATCAAAATATACTTTGGTCGCTTCGTATAAACGGATTGTTCAGTCCTGCATATGGAACGCCTTTACTGTCTTACTATGTTGTATTGTATTATACGTAGTACATTTTCATGTATACGAGGTACATATTTCATTTGACGTGGTACATTTTGCATGATATGCAGTGCATTTTGTATAATATAAAGTAGTTATTTAATAATATGAAGTGCATAAGTATGAAGATACAGTAGAATAACCATTATATAGTGTGCAAACAACGTCATATGCAATACAAACAACATTATATGCAGTCTATTCTTCAATTCGTGGGGTGGTACTTTGATTATATGCGGTGGTTTAAACTTTATACGCAGTGCATTTATATTGGGGATGATCATACTTTCCGGCATTCTCCGGAAATTACCGAGCATGACAGATAGGTTTGAACATTAACACCGTTTAATCCATTTTGAAAAGGCCTTGTGGAACAATCTTTATGAAAAGTGTACACATTTTTCTAAACAGACGATTTGCAGAATGTCGTCTATGCAGACGATCTCTAATTCCTGAAGCAGACAACTCATGAAATCATTATGGTCAAAGGATAAATTGCTCATCTTGAGAAATTTCTCCATTTGTCACAATGCGTTCAATCAACCCCTCTTCAATAATTATACTTTCATTTCTTAAGATGTTCTATAGTTTTGCTTTAACGTCATCTAATGCATACCTGATGTATTACGGAAAAGATTTAAAAATGCGATTAGGTTACCACTTTATGGTAATGTTTCCTCATAAAAACAACTTTAAATTCCTCAGCAGCTTCTGGAAATAAGAGAAATAACTTGAAAAGTGATTTACATGATATATTTGATTTTGTCTTTGGGTAAATGCCTAACTTTGTTTTTTTCTGAACAGTGTAGGTTCAAATCAGCCTGCATATTTGCTCTGCTTATCATAATCGTCAGAAGTTGACTGACGCTTCTAATAAGCATATGTAAGTATATGTAATAATCTACTCCTATAACATAAGCATTCGAGTTTGTGAGAGGTCTTATATTATTAGACTAGTAATATTCAGACTTTAGATTTTAGATTTTGATCAGACTGCAATTCATGCCGAATGAACAGACAAATCTCGTCTATTGCGGGTTTCAGTGCAGACGACGACACATTCTGCCCCTCGTGTATTCAGAACATGTGTACTCATCTATTTATAAATTATTCAAGCGCTTTTTTTGAAATTGGGTAAACGGTGTAAATGTTAACTTAATATCTATCTGTCTGACTCGGTATTTTCCGGAAAACTAATTACGGAAAATGCCGGAAAGTATGATCATCCCTATGAAAATTGTACCGCATATAAAGCTGTTTACACCATGTATACATTAGTATGGACCGAATATATTGCCAAATGCATTGCGTACTATGATCTTTTATGAACACATACATAATAATTCACCAGGTATAAAGATACGTGCAGGCACTTCATATATTAAAACATACATCGCATATATTGACTAACATACAACGCATACATGTAAAACTAGTGCATACACAAACAAATACACCACATATAATGTCATTTGTACTGCATAGTATATAGTTTGTATTGCACATGACGTTGTTTGTACAACGTATAATGGTTATTCTACTGTTTAAACACTATTTTGCACTGCATCTTATTCAATAATCACCACACATAATAGAAAAGGCACTGCATATCATGAATAATGTACCACGTCAAATGAAATATGTACCTCATATACGTGAAAATGTACTGCATACAATACAATACAACATACTAAGACAGTAAAGGCGTTCCATACCTGCAGTTTAAATCAACAAACTCTGGTACTAATATTCATTGTTATATGTCTACAAGTAACACAATGCTAGTTTTAAAGTTTTAAAGTGGTTTGAAAGGTTACATTAAGCTAAACAGGCTATGTCAAAGTTTGTCTTTGTTGTATGGACAGCTAAAAATGTCTTCAGTATGAAATGTATGTTCTGTAAAATCAGGATATATATTCAATATTGCGAATGCATCGAAATATATGCAGTTGAAATGTTGTATTTACGCCATCCCGTTAGTTCAGACCAACAGCAGGTGACAAAACAAAGCTATACATTTGTAAAGTCAAATATACAGAGGTTTACGGTATGATTCCTGGGCGTACCATTCTAAAGAATATGAAGAATAGTAGCGTAGTAACAATGTCTACCATCTTCTGACGTCAAGGCTGAGGGGATATCATTACGTCTGGAATATCGTTGTCAGGAAAGACAATACTGGTATTACAAAACACCCTTCAAATTTAATTCCTTATCTACACTTTAAAAATAATAGTTTTACATGAAGTTATCAGTAAATGTCAACGACAGTTAAGCTAGTCGAAGGGACAAACAGTAGTCTATTTTCCAATCATATATTTAACAAAGGAAATCAGTTGGAATACAAGAGAGGTAACAATAAGGACACGCATGTCAACTGGTTGTGTTGACTGAAATAATAGTTTCAATATATGGCGCCTACTCAAGTTGAGCAATCACTTAATCAACCAACCGATATTGTAATTGAATACCTCATACATGTGTTTTTCAGGACATAAGCTGCACTTTAATCTTTGGATGATATATATTCATATGCAGAGATAGTTGGGCGTATTATTAGTTTTTGTTAAGTTGCGTTGACAACTGAGGCACTGGTTTTAAGAGTATCGAACACATTACATTAGTATTTATGTATCCGATCTCTAGCGCCATAAGTGACGGGGATAACATGCATAACAAGTGAGACACTGGTGTTAAGAGTATCGAACACTTTGCATTAGTATTAATGTATCCGATTTCTGGCGTTACAAGTGACGAGGATAACATGCATAACAAGTGAGACACTGGTGTTAAGAGTATCGAACACTTTACATTAGTATTTATGTATCCGATCTTAGGCACCGCAAGTGACGGGGATAACATGCATAACAATTGAGGCACTGGTGTTAAAAGTATCGACCACTTTACATTAGTATTTATGTATCCGATCTCTAGCGCCATAAATGACGGGGATAACATGCATAACAACTGAGGCACTGGTGTTAAGAGTATCGACCACTTTACATTAGTATTAATGTATCCGATCTTAGGCACCGCAAGTGACGGGGATAACATGCATAACAACTGAGGCACTGGTGTTAAGAGTATCGAACACTTTGCATTAGTATTAATGTATCCGATCTCTAGCGCCATAAGTGACGGGGATAACATGCATGACAACTGAGGCACTGGTTTTAAGAGTATCGAACACATTAAATTAGTATTTATGTATCCGATCTCTAGCGCCATAAGTGACGGGGATAACATGCATAACAACTGAGGCACTGGTGTTAAGAGTATCGAACACTTTACATTAGTATTTATGTATCCGATCTCTGGCGTTACAAGTGACGAGGATAACATGCATAACAAGTGAGACACTGGTGTTAAGAGTATCGAACACTTTACATTAGTATTAATGTATCCGATCTTAGGCACCGCAAGTGACGGGGATAACATGCATAACAATTGAGGCACTGGTGTTAAAAGTATCGAACACTTTACATTAGTATTTATGTATCCGATCTCTAGCGCCATAAGTGACGGGGATAACATGCATAACAACCGAGGCACTGGGGTTAAGAGTATCGAACACTTTACATTAGTATTAATGTATCCGATCTTAGGCACCCCAAGTGACGGGAACTACATGCATAACAAGTGAGACACTGGTGTTAAGAGTATCGAACACTTTACATTAGTATTAATGTATCCGATCTTAGGCACCGCAAGTGACGGGGATAACAAGCATAACAATTGAGGCACTGGTGTTAAAAGTATCGAACACTTTACATTAGTATTTATGTATCCGATCTCTAGCGCCATAAGTGACGGGGATAACATGCATAACAACCGAGGCACTGGGGTTAAGAGTATCGAACACTTTGCATTAGTATTAATGTATCCGATCTCTGTTGCCACAAGTGACGGGGATAACATGCATAACAATTGAGGCACTGGTGTTAAGAGTATCGAACACTTTACATTAGTATTTATGTATCCGATCTCTAGCGCCATAAGTGTCGGGAATAATTAAAACTTTACAACGTAGTAGTGTCTTGAATCCTATTTGGTGTCACGATTTCCGGGAATAGCAGAATCGAACACTTTACATTTGTAGTAGTGTTTTCACGCTTTGGTGTCACGATTTTCGGGAAAGCAGTATCGAATACTTATCAATTTCAGTAGTGTTTTCACGCTTTCGCGCCATAAGTTACGGGAATAGCAGTATCGAACACTTTTCAATTGCAGTAGTGTATGCTTTGGCGCCATTAGTTACAGGGATAGCAATATCGAGAACTTTACAATTGTAGTAGTGTGTCTTCACGCTTTGGCGCCATTAGTTACGGGGATAGCAGTATCGAATTATTTACAATCGTACAAGTGGCTTCCCTTTTTGGTATCATTATTAAAGCGACTGAGGCAGCTGTTTCAGGAGTATCAAACACTTTACAATTAAAGTAGTGTATTCACGCTTACGCGCCCTTAGTTACGCAGATGGCAGTATCGAACACGTTCAAATTGTAGTAGTGTCTTCACACTTTCGCGCCATTAGTTACGGGGATAGCCATATCTAACACTTTACAATTGTAGCAGTGTATTCACGCCTTAGCGCCATTAGTTACGGGATAGCAATATCTAACACTTTACAATTGTAGCAGTGTATTCTCGCTTTGGCGCCATGAGTAACGGAGATTGCAGCATCGAACACTTTACAATTACAGAAGTGTCTTCACGCTTTGGCGCCATTAGTTACGGGGATAGCAATAGCTAACACTTTACAATTGTGGCAATGTGTTCTCGCTTTGGAGCCATGAGTAACGGAGATTGCAGCATCGAACACTTTACATTAGTATTTATGTATCCGATCTCTAGCGCCATAAATGACGGGGATAACATGCATAACAACTGAGGCACTGGTGTTAAGAGTATCGACCACTTTACATTAGTATTAATGTATCCGATCTTAGGCACCGCAAGTGACGGGGATAACATGCATAACAACTGAGGCACTGGTGTTAAGAGTATCGAACACTTTGCATTAGTATTAATGTATCCGATCTCTAGCGCCATAAGTGACGGGGATAACATGCATGACAACTGAGGCACTGGTTTTAAGAGTATCGAACACATTAAATTAGTATTTATGTATCCGATCTCTAGCGCCATAAGTGACGGGGATAACATGCATAACAACTGAGGCACTGGTGTTAAGAGTATCGAACACTTTACATTAGTATTTATGTATCCGATCTCTGGCGTTACAAGTGACGAGGATAACATGCATAACAAGTGAGACACTGGTGTTAAGAGTATCGAACACTTTACATTAGTATTAATGTATCCGATCTTAGGCACCGCAAGTGACGGGGATAACATGCATAACAATTGAGGCACTGGTGTTAAAAGTATCGAACACTTTACATTAGTATTTATGTATCCGATCTCTAGCGCCATAAGTGACGGGGATAACATGCATAACAACCGAGGCACTGGGGTTAAGAGTATCGAACACTTTACATTAGTATTAATGTATCCGATCTTAGGCACCCCAAGTGACGGGAACTACATGCATAACAAGTGAGACACTGGTGTTAAGAGTATCGAACACTTTACATTAGTATTAATGTATCCGATCTTAGGCACCGCAAGTGACGGGGATAACAAGCATAACAATTGAGGCACTGGTGTTAAAAGTATCGAACACTTTACATTAGTATTTATGTATCCGATCTCTAGCGCCATAAGTGACGGGGATAACATGCATAACAACCGAGGCACTGGGGTTAAGAGTATCGAACACTTTGCATTAGTATTAATGTATCCGATCTCTGTTGCCACAAGTGACGGGGATAACATGCATAACAATTGAGGCACTGGTGTTAAGAGTATCGAACACTTTACATTAGTATTTATGTATCCGATCTCTAGCGCCATAAGTGTCGGGAATAATTAAAACTTTACAACGTAGTAGTGTCTTGAATCCTATTTGGTGTCACGATTTCCGGGAATAGCAGAATCGAACACTTTACATTTGTAGTAGTGTTTTCACGCTTTGGTGTCACGATTTTCGGGAAAGCAGTATCGAATACTTATCAATTTCAGTAGTGTTTTCACGCTTTCGCGCCATAAGTTACGGGAATAGCAGTATCGAACACTTTTCAATTGCAGTAGTGTATGCTTTGGCGCCATTAGTTACAGGGATAGCAATATCGAGAACTTTACAATTGTAGTAGTGTGTCTTCACGCTTTGGCGCCATTAGTTACGGGGATAGCAGTATCGAATTATTTACAATCGTACAAGTGGCTTCCCTTTTTGGTATCATTATTAAAGCGACTGAGGCAGCTGTTTCAGGAGTATCAAACACTTTACAATTAAAGTAGTGTATTCACGCTTACGCGCCCTTAGTTACGCAGATGGCAGTATCGAACACGTTCAAATTGTAGTAGTGTCTTCACACTTTCGCGCCATTAGTTACGGGGATAGCCATATCTAACACTTTACAATTGTAGCAGTGTATTCACGCCTTAGCGCCATTAGTTACGGGATAGCAATATCTAACACTTTACAATTGTAGCAGTGTATTCTCGCTTTGGCGCCATGAGTAACGGAGATTGCAGCATCGAACACTTTACAATTACAGAAGTGTCTTCACGCTTTGGCGCCATTAGTTACGGGGATAGCAATAGCTAACACTTTACAATTGTGGCAATGTGTTCTCGCTTTGGAGCCATGAGTAACGGAGATTGCAGCATCGAACACTTTACAATTGTAGAAGTGTCTTCACGCTTTGGCGCCATTAGTAACGGAGATAACATTATCGAACACTTTACAATTGTAGCAGTGTATTCTCGCTTTGGCGCCATGAGTAACGGAGATTGCAGCATCGAACACTTTACAATTGCAGAAGTGCCTTCACGCTTTGGTGCCATTAGTTACGGAGATAGAAATATCGAACACTTTACAATTGTAGCAATGTATTCTCGCTTTGGCGCCATGAGTAACGGAGATTGCAGCATCGAACACTTGAATATAGTAGTAGTGTCTCCACGCTTTGGCGACTTAGTTACTTGGATAGCAGTATCTAATACTTTACAATAGTAGTAGTTTCTTCACGCTTCGGCGCCAATAGTTACGGGGATAGCAGTATCGAACACTTTACTATTGCAGTAGTGTATTCACGCTTTGGTGCCAAGAGTTACGGGCATTGCAGTATCGAAAACTTTACTATTGTAGTAGTGTTTTCATTCTTCGCGCCATTAGTCACGGGAATAGCAGTATCGAACACTTTACAATTGTAGTAGTGTCTTCATTCTTCGGCGCCAAGAGTTACGTTGATGGCAATATCTAACACTTTACAATTAAAGTATATTCTTCACGCTTTGACGCCATTAGTTACGAGGATAGCAGTATCGAATACTTTACAATAGTAGCAGTGAATACACTACTGCAATAGTAGCAGTGTCTTCCCTCTTCGGTATCATTATTAAAGCGACTGAAGCAGTGGTTTCAGGAATATCAAACACTTTACACTTGTAGTAGTGTCTTCACGCTTTTGCGCCAAAAGTTACGGAGATAGCAGTATCGAACACTTTACAATTGTAGGAGTGTCTTCCCTCTTCGGTATCATTATTAAAGCGATTGAGGCAGTGGTTGGAGGAGTATCTAACAATTTACACCTGTAGTTGGGTCTCCACTCTTTGGCGCAATAAATTACGGGGATAGCAATATCGAACACTTTAAAACAGTAGTTTTGTCTTCACCCTTTGGCGTAAAGAGTTACGGGGATAGCAGTATCGAACACTTTACAATTCATCCATTGGCGCCATTAGTTACGGGGATAGCAGTATCGAATACTTTACAATCGTAAACGTGTCTTCACGCTTTGGCGCCAAGAGTTACGGAGAAAGCAGTATCGAATACTTTAAACTCGTAGAAGTGGCTTCCCTCTTCGGTATAATTATTAAAGCGACCGAGGCAGTGTTTTCAGAAGTATTTAACACTTTACAATAATAGTTGTGTCTTCACTCTTTGGCGCAAAGAGTTACGGGGATAGCAGTATCAAACACTTTACAATAGTAGTTTTGTCTTCAACCTTTGGCGTAAAGAGTTACGGGGATAGCAGTATCGAACACTTTACAATTGTAGTAGTGTCTTCATCCATTGGCGCCATTAGTTACGGGGATAGCAGTATCGAATACTTTACAATCGTAGACGTGTCTTCACACTTTGGCGCCAAGAGTTACGGAGATAGCAGTATCGAGTACTTTACAATCGTAGAAGTGGCTTCCCTCTTCGGTATCATTATAAAAGCGACTGATGCAATGGTTACAGGAGTATCTAACACTTTACAATAGTAGTTGTGTCTTCAACCTTTGGCGTAAAGAGTTACGGGGATAGCAGTATCGAACACTTTACAATTGTAGTAGTGTCTTCATCCATTGGCGCCATTAGTTACGGGGATAGCAGTATCGAATACTTTACAATCGTAGACGTGTCTTCACACTTTGGCGCCAAGAGTTACGGAGATAGCAGTATTGAGTACTTTACAATCGTAGAAGTGGCTTCCCTCTTCGGTATCATTATAAAAGCGACTGATGCAATGGTTACAGGAGTATCTAACACTTTACAATAGTAGTTGTGTCTTCACCCTTTGGCGTAAAGAGTTACGGGAATAGCAGTATTGAACAATGTACAATTGTAGTAGTGTCTTCACTCTTTGGCGCCATTAGTTACGGGTATAGCAATATTAAATACTTTACAATTGTAGAAGTGTCTTCACGCTTTGGCGCCAAGAGTTACGGAGATAGCAGTATCGAATAATTTTCAATGGTAGAAGTGGCTTTCCTCTTCGTCATCATTATTAAAGCGACTGAGATAGTGGTTTCAGGAGTATCTAACGCTTTACAATTGTAGTGTGTCTTCACGATTTCGCGCCATGAGTTACGGGGATAGCAGAATAGAACACTTTACAATTGTATTAGTAGATTCCCTCTTCGGTACCGTTAGTAAAGGGATAGAATGTATTGCGCCATATGCATTGGTGTCAGGAATACCGATATTATAATCGGAAATTGTCGTCGCATAACTGAATACCTCCAGGAAGCGATGTAAAAAACATTCAGAAATTGTCGTTTTATAACTAAAATACTTCTTGAAACGATATAAAACGCCATTTGTAATGAAATAATGAGCATATATAATCGCGAAGGTTGTATTGTTAACAAATAAAGAAAATACTGATAACCTTTTGAACCATGGTTTTAATTGGAACACATGCTACGTGTGTTAATAGTTGATAATATGATTATCAGTTTGCTTAAATACACACAAGAGTTTAAAAAACGCGGCGATGACCGATAAGATATGTTATAACTACTCACGTCATACAGCATATAGTATATACTAACCGTGCTTACATACGTATATGTTTGCAGTCGTATGTACGTACTTGCTTCTGTACTTGCGTAAACATGCACGGAGGGGTGCGACTGCGATCTTATCTACGTTCTCTTCAAAGCATGTTAAATTTCAATTACCAAAATTGCTTTATTTCATTTTCATTTATATTATGTAATTTAACATTTGATTGTTTTACTTCATACATTCCTCTTTCAGACTCAATTTAGCTCATCTGATGCAGACTTTTGCAAACACTTTGACAAAATGAACAATTTCTCTAATTTCACAATGTTTTCTACTTTTTTAAATTGTTCTTTAATTTGGACATATTCCCAATGTGTTTGCCCTGCTTTTTTCAAAGCCGTTTGCTGCAGATTTGAATAATACTTCATAGATACTGATCATAGGATCTCTTCTTGTTTGCTGTTACCCTTAACCAATGCAGATGCATACATTTGGTGAATCTGCAGCCGACGAATTTTGAACAATTTGGGACAAAAGCTCCAGATGAACAGTTTATCTTTCAGTCTAAATGGTTTGTACTCAATTGTACTTTTTTTTTTACATATACAGATTTACAAAAGATTTGACCCGATGTTTTCTAAATCGTCTTCTGCAGATTTACAGTATGTGGGAAAGAGTTTAAATAAACACTTGGTTTATATTGTTTGTACTGGGCTTGTTTAATCGATCCCGTTCCCACTTGCAGACATATTTTGGCGCACCTGCAGTACATGACTATACCTCTTTTTGCCTTAATGTTTTCAATTCAAAATTCTGAAATTGTAGGTTTGTTTACTCAGATTTCCAATAGTTTTGCGCTGATATTTCAAAGTTGTTTGTTGCAGATTTGAAGTATCTGGGAAAAATTAAAAATAAACATTTTATAGAATGTGCCTGATTAATAATATGTTCATACGTGTAATATTGACTCATTGGCAACGGATCCAAATGTATAGTAACGCGGCATTTCTTTGAGTGGCAAATATACCAGTAAACATGCATGGAGGAAACAGGTTCCCAATCTAAAAAAAGAGAGTTTGAATTTCACAATTCACTGATCGCATCTAAGTTTATATATAGCCTGACTTTCATACTTCCCGTAGCACTATTACTCACGATGAGTTTTCTATTATCATCTGAAATAGCAATACAGATCGGAAAGAGCATATCGGTTAATTTGTGATTTGCAAGAATAACTCCATCGAACGAAATTCGCACAATAGAATGTGTATCTCTGCTACAAACATAGAAACTCCTGGAATTTCCATTTGCAACAACAACACCCCTCGGAATTTTAATCATTTTATCGTCCTTTATAACAGTTGTAGTCTTGTACTTGGTGTCAACAACACGGATTTCGTCCGGTTTACTTAATGTCACGATCAAGCAATCATCCATTCTAGAGAGTAAGAGCACCTCGAATCATAGAAACCATAGTTCCCGTCGGAAATTCCCCCGCAATATATGAGTCATTGCCCGTTCGTGTTACTTTACTGACTGGTGCGTTAGCGTTATAGCAACTTACAGCGTATGTATCCTTGTCAATCTCAGATATAGAATAGCAGTTTAAATTAGTTTTTTGTGTGAATATGATGATTAAACCGTTTTCTCTATCAACTATGTATCTGTGTACTGATTTACACTAGTGATGAGAATTTCATCTGTTGTTAGAACTGGTCAGACCGACTGTTTAAACGACAAATTGCAGGATGTAAGCTGTACTAAACTGTCGTCCATAATCATACATATATTGTTCCTATTATCAACCATGATTATCCTTCCATCAGAGAGAAAGCCAAGACCTGTAATAAAGGGCTCCTCTCCTCCGTCTTTACTGTTCATGTCAATGCATTTCATTGATTTTAGATTAAATGTCTTATTAAAGGCACCTAACTTCTCCGAAACGATCTCCACCTTACCTAGTTTATCGTTTGCTTCACTAACATGTATAAGGCTGTCGTCAACATTAAGCTTCATATGAACTGCTTTAGCTTCATCGAAGAGTTCGTCTATTGACGTCCTGTAGATCTGGCATTGTTGTTTCAGTTTCTCAAG
>JASEVX010000005.1:56767062-56812062 GCA_031761405.1 Serripes groenlandicus | reverse complement strand
CGCCACGGAGCTCCATAGAAACGCCAAAGTCGCCGTGAGAACGCCGTGACATCGCCATCTTCACGAAAAATATCAATTTTTCCTTTGATCTCACGGCGCTCTGGGAAATTTAACAACGCCGTGCAATCGCAGTGGCAACGCGGCTAGTTGTAATAGGGGTTTTACTTTGAAATGAAGCACTGATGAACTGGTTTTCAAGAAACGAATTGTGGTGAAATTATCATAGTAGTAAATTAACAGGAGAGCCAATATGACCCATATCACTCATGGAGAAACGAGGGAGGCACGTTATTTCCAAAGAAGTCATGTGTTGTCAATGAAGTCATTGATTGAGAAATAATGTAATTGCTAAGGAAGTTTTTGTTTGTTAAGGAGGTCCATGGTTGATAAGGAATGTTATGGTAAATAGTTTAAAAGTCATTTTTGAGAAAGTAAATGGTTACAAAGAAAAACGTGGTTGCTAAGGACGTCCATCACTGTTCTCGATGGAGATTCCCAATTTATGCTACTTCAAGAGGGGCCGTACAAAACTGTTTTTGGGCTTGAATTTTCAAAGAATGCATGCAACCGTTCATGTGAAAAGGATACCAATAATGCTTAAACGTAAAATGACTACAACTACATTTTGTTGCAAGATGTAGTAATTAATAATCATTTTGCTCAAGTCATCGATGCATATGTCTATTAGACAGAATACATAATAACTTATAACAAGTAGACAATATGCAAACGGAACATCAAACATCTCTCTGCGTAGGAGCGTAAAGGGTTATTGCCATAGTATACAGTTCTAACTTGAGCGAGTTCAGCTTTGTTTTGTATGTGAAACTAAAGGAAGGTGGTTTTTTTTCCTAATTGACTTAAGAGCTTAAGATTTATGCCGCCTTAATTTTGATGAGGTTTTACTTGGTTTTGATATGAATGAGGAGAGGAAAAATAGTTTGCCTCCGCCAGGAAACGAACCACAGACCTTTCACTTGACACTCCAAGTCAACAGCCATTACACTTGCGCGACATGACGTTCACATCGTTCAAGGCCGAGAATTTATCAGATGACTAGGCTCCCAAGAGGTGTATTATGTAACATAGTATAAGTTTCAATTGGCGATAAATAACTGAAAACTTTTCATGTTTCAAAAATAATTAATATTTAGCTCTTAAATATTATATATCATACGTTTTTGCTGACATTTATTTCTTAAGGAAAACAATTAAATGTTAGTATGCAGAACATTTCATTTTAGAACTTTACCTTATTGGTGCCTCTCGTAGGATCGCCAACTTAACTGTGAACCAGTCAAAACGTTTCATTTCCTTTATTTCTTCGATATTATTCATTAAATACAACAATTGATTGGTCTACAATCTAGATCATTTGTTTAACATCTAGGTCAAAACCCACGTTAGTCAGCTTTCGCCGAAAAATCGAATGTAACGCCTAACATATTTACATCATAGGGGGAAAACACACACACAAAATTGAATTATTTTTTTGTTTTAAAAAAAGAAATATCAAAGATATTTGATCTAAAATCTATAATTTAAAATTTCAAAATTTTCACGTCATAACAATAGTTGTGATACTTTAAAATTCAAATTTGTATGATCACATTGATTCCCTTTATTTATTCAGATTTCATGCTTGGAACCAGCCCAAAGTTGCAGGGAATATGGCGACCATGTTTAGAAAACCAAAGAGAAATAATTTTCGTCAGCTAATCGTTCGATATGACTCTGACGATGAAAAAGAAGACGACATTATGGAAACGGGGGAGAATGTACCTCGACATCAAACCGCTAGCGGAAGTAAAGAAAGCGAAAGAGAAGAGGAAGAAAGACCAGTTGAAAGTTGTCCTGAGCTTCGATCATGGAGAAGGTGATATGAGTTTTCGCGCTTCAAGTTTTTGTCACAAAAAATCCGGGTTTGGTCTGGTTTTCTATCACAAGATTGTCGCTAAATGTTGTATCCATTGAAATCACGTGTGTCTCTCATTTAAGTAGATTTATCATGCAGAAAAATCAGTATAATATGAGTATAGCACTATAGGTGCTACCTAATTCGGGTAAACAAACACATATTAATCGTGATGCCGGTTATGGTGACCTCATACAGATAGTTTTATAAGTAATATCATCATCTGCTTAAGGATATGATAATTTACTTTTTATTAAATGATAATATGTCAAAGATATTAAATCAATGAAATACGGGTACAACAATATAAAAGTAATAATAAGACACATACGTGTTTGTTTGTTCAACAACATGTAAACAAAGACCAGTAGTCTTTTACTGTTAATAAAGGGAGTCTGTGTGCGATACCCATTACCCTATAGCTCTTTCCGAAAAGACCCCTTGGTTTTTAAACGTGCTCAGTGTATAGCACCAATACAAATTAGTTTATTTTTTTCCTGGAAAGGACCAGGACTTGACTTCTAGTTGAGTGAGAGTATGGGAGACACTGAAAAGAGCCTCAGATAAATCTAGACCCAAGACCTCTGGATTAATCATTTACGCTTTCCCTCATACGACAATTCTGTAGCAGAGGACTTTGAACATATTTTGTCAACAAATTGAAAATCTCTATAATTGAATTGATAACTATGACTAAAAGTTGAGAACATTGTGGCAAAAAGAGACATTGCTCATTTTGAGCAATTTCTTATTTTGTCACTTTGTTTTCAAAAAGCCGTCTGCTGTAGAGGCATCAGAAAGCGTCTACATAAGTGAAAGGGGTTAAGTGTCTGGTGTATTAACGCTAGATAATCGGGCCAACCAGGGTTACAGAAAACATAACAAAACACACTTAAACAGAGTATATACGTCTCTATCTAAACTAACGCTATATATATATATACAAATCAACAAAAGTGTCGAAAATGCCTTTGGTTTGGAATTAGTCCATATAATTCTGACTTTCGCTTGCTCGTTTTACCATCTGTTATTTATTTGGCAGGAATGAATAATTTATGCCAATCGAAAACCGACCTTCGAAATGTTGGTATACCAATGGTTATTACGGATTATTTAGATTTAGTGCTTACATAAACAGTGAACTTGCGATAAGTTGTAGTCTTAAGCGACAGATACATATGAGCCGTTCCAAGAGAAAACCAACATTATGGACTCTGTGTACAATATCGACCCGGATCAGCTCAAGCATGCCGCGCAGGCTAACCCGGACATATACGTTTTCGTCTCCTGTGGATTTTCTGTTTCAGAAACCATTACTCTATACCCCTATCCACCTGCGACGGAATGTGTCGACCCGTATTAGCCTGCGCGGAGTTAATTATGCTGGCTTTCTCGTGGAACAAATCAAATAGTTATCCGTCTATAAATAATAGATCCATTTATGTACATGTAAATTCAGCTTCGTCATTTAGTTGTACTTAAATGCGCCATATGAAAAGCAAGCCAGCGCTAAAATCATTTAAAAAACCCACAGCACAGCAGCAATACATATTGCTCATCTGAGCCATCAGATATGCTGCTACGTTGTTTTCAGAGAAAGAACATGTTCGAGTTAAACAATATTCTAATAATCACATCTTCGAGTTATCGCAAATCCACTGTAAAATGATAATCTTCCGGCATTATCGTAATCTTTGGCACCAAGGTTGCGTGTACGTCTAGATAAAGAATCAGGTGTTTTTTCACCACATGCAACAGTATTTCAGTTGTATGATGGAGTTTCCTGGGTTAATTACATACATGGTACGTATTATCAGTACTACCGGTAATACCAGTATTATTTGTCCTTACTCCGATGCACCAGACGTAATGCTATTCTCGCAACCCTGATTACTTCCATGCTTACAGTATGTGGTGTGACTCAATCGGGGATTTAACTCCGCTCTTCCGTTTACAATGCCTCAAAGGCACGATCCAACTACTACACCACGGGGACCCTCTGAATAGGAAAGATCCTCACCAGACTGCGTAGGAGCATAGGCGTATCTAGCGTTTCATTGGTCGGAAAGTTCGCTCGGTTGGTAAATGTGTGACCAGCCTTTAAACACGACATGTTCACAAGGCAGGACTCTTATGGTTTTAAGGATTTTATTTTTCTAAAGATACACTGTTTATTTAATCAATGTTCTCTTTGTCGTCCAATAAATTTGATCACGAGTTTTTGATCAAAAAATACATATAAATAACTAAATAAATTAATTACCTAAATATAAAGAAATTGTTTTATTTGTCCAATGCACTTTATCACTAAGTTGAATGAAAAAAACAGAAGTTGTACATGTATTACCTTAATATGAAGAAAGCCTGGCTTGCTTTAACAAACCATAAACGCAACCTACCAAATGTGAGACATTACACTTTGAATGGTAGTAATGGCTGTCCTCCTTTGACTCGCTGGTGTCAAGATAAATGGACCAGCAGTACTGGTAACGTTCCAAGGGAAGGCCGTGATATACCTGAAACATTTTGAAAGGGCCATATACAACACCAACAATCAAAGCCTTTCTAAAGGTACACACATATTTATATACCAAGAACAATTTCTATTTTTCAGTGTAAGGTACTTGTCTATTTAATATAAGCCGTTCCACGAACAAAAATAAAAAATATGAACTCTGCGTAATGTATCGACCCAGATCAGCCTGTGAAGTTCGCGCAGGCTAATTCGGATCGATACATGCCGTCACAGGGGGTAGAGGTATAGAGTAATGGTTCCTGAAACAGAAAAATCCACAGGAGGCGAACATAGTCTGTCCGGATTAGCCTGCGCGGCATGCTTAAGCTGATCCGGGTCGATACTTAAAGCAGAGTCCACAATGTTGGTTTTCTCATGGAACGGCTCATATATAAATGCTCAAAGTTCTATTAAAAGGAAATACGAAACCAGGATTAAGCCTTTGAAAGTAATGGATCGAATAATGGGTTTCTACTTTTAATGATATCTAAACCTGGACAGGACTAAGTTTTAAGTACGAGGAGGGTATGTTTTATTCTTATTTGCGTTCCCTTTTTATTCCTGTGCCACAAGCGATTCCAAAATCAGAGTCGATTTTCCATGACGAACATGGCTCGCTAACTATCTGTCCTAATATAGAGGAAGTAACCAATCATTGATACAGACATTACTTTAGTGTCTGCTTATCTCCCTTTAAAAACCTGGTATTTGTTTATTGTTTGTAAAATGGTTCATGCCGCTTCAACATAATACGTTGCTTGCCGGAATGCTTCTGCTCGCCAAATGGCATGAATGCCGCGCGCGAGGGTAAACAACGTCAACAAAAACAACCTGGAGGGCTGGGTAACCTTTGTCGTTAATGTATGATATCCCAACATTTATCAACCTCAGGTACGGATGTCAGCACATTTATTACCAGTACGCTAATACTTACAGGTTACATTATTGAATGAATAGTTGGTTTGTTTTATTGGGGTTGTACGCCGCTTTCAACATTATTTCAGTTACATCACGGTGACATTTCACTTATTCATGATCCCTGGGTAAACAAACGAGTACTAGGCTAGGAAATGTGCCGTGCCCAAAGGAACTCCACCATAACCGTCGGGTCGAGACTTGGGATCGAACCCTGGACGCCAAGTTTTAAATCCCCGACGCTAACCACTCGACCGTGGCGTATTCCTAGAATTGACATGAATATACTATTTGGTGCCACATAGATCACGTTTTATGATTCAGGTTTTCGTTTGTCACAAAGGGCTTAACTTTTATCGTAACCTTGGTATAGTTATTCAATGAATTATTGGGTAAGTAACTAGTACTACTGGTTCATTTATCCAGATACCATGGTAGACAGTTGTAATGCTAATTACACAACCCTGAGCGCCAAGGAGGGAATACCATGACTGTCATTTTTATAGTATTTGGTATGACTCGGTCGATGATCGAACGGATACATGACAGAGAAGCGATCAGAGAAGTGATCAGAGAAGTAAGTGATCAAAGAAGTGATCAAAGAAGTGACCAGAATAGTGATAAGAGAAGTGTTCAGAGAAGTGTTCAGAGAAGTGTTCAGAGAAGTGATCAGAGAAGTGATCAGAGAAGTGATCAGAGAAGTGATCAGAGAAGTGATCAGAGAAGTGTTCAGAAGAGTGTTCAGAGAAGCGATCAGAGAAGTGATCAGAGGAGTGATCAGAGAAGTGATCAGAGAAGTGATCAGATAAGTGATCAGAGAAGTGATTAGAGGAGTGATCAGAGAATTGTTCAGATAAATGATCAGAGAAGTGATCAGAGAAATGATCAGAGAAGTGATCAGAGAAGTGTTCAGAGAAGTGATCAGAGAAGTGATCAGAGAAGTGATCAGAGAAGTGATCAGAGAAGTGATCAAAGAAGTGATCAGAGAAGTGATCAGAGGAGTGATCAGAGAAGTGATCAGAGAAGTGATCAGATAAGTGATCAGAGAAGTGATTAGAGGAGTGATCAGAGAATTGTTCAGATAAATGATCAAAGAAGTGATCAGAGAAATGATCAGAGAAGTGATTAGAGGAGTGATCAGAGAATTGTTCAGATAAATGATCAGAGAAGTGATCAGAGAAATGATCAGAGAAGTGATCAGAGAAGTGGTCAGAGGAGTGATCAGAGAAGTGATCAGAGAAGTGATCAGAGAAAAAGATGTGATCAGTGTGTGTCTCTGTGCCAAGGTAGGCGACACACATTTAATTCAGAGGCAGCAAGTTGATTTATTGGACATGTTACGCAAATTTCAACATTATTTCAATTATATCACGGCGACTGTTCACTTATTCGTGATCCCTGGGTAAACAAACCAGTACTAGGCTAAGAAATGTGCCTTGCCGCGAGTAGCAAGTTGTAAACACCAGGTCAGTCAATGGTCAAAACGTCAACCCTTAGATATTTTCCATATTCAAATTTGAAGCCGACGACATAAAAAACGTCAAAATTTAATATTGTTCTGGAAGTATGTTTACTGAAAAAAGTTGAAAACAATGTGGGAAAAGTAGAACATGTTCAACAGAGAAATCTCGCAGTATGAATGCTGTAAAAAAGTCGATTGATTGATTGATTGGGGTTTAACGCCGTTTCTAACAATTTCTCAGTCATATCATGGCGGCCAGTTCACCTACTCATGTGTTTTCCTGGTTTTCTCACACAAGTACTCCACACAACAATCTTCCCAAGCAACTGGTTGCTTTTCCACATAGACTTAGCCCATTGGTGGAAGACGAAGGACGCATGTCGCAATGACTTTTGTCAAACGTCGGAAAGAAAGTTGGCCGAGCTGGGATTCGAACTCACAACCCCTGGATTGACAGCCCGCGTCGTTACCGACTGAGCTACCGGGACTCGACTGCAATAAAGTCGAATACATCTGCATATGGGAACCAATCAATACTACGTCTATTGCCGTTATCATATGGTGAGTCATTTTACTTTGTCCGCAACCTATGACCTATTGATGGTGATGTAAAATTAACTATACCTACAAATGATTGTGTTTTCTTGAAAGGATTTCTTTTTCTCGAAAGTCTATTACGTCGAGTATTTTAGTTTTCATTTGTTCAGATGTTTCGTAGTTGATGTAAGCTATTCAGAAGAAATAAATGTTTAAATCCATAGCTGTTTGAAAGTATGTCATTTGTGTACTAAACTCATATGATTGTCGAGATGTCCTATACACGACAACCTATTATTTAAATGCACTTGTGTTGCCAATTGAATACTTACAAGATCTTGTATACTTGCATGCTATTTATATGTCAATATTATGCAAAATCTGTTTCGAACATTTTTTAGAACTTAATGAGGGTCAAAGGTGATGATACCAGTAGTGTGATGTCAGTAAAACAAAAGTTTAAACTATGGGTATAGCAGAGGACTAGATAATAGGAAGTGAACAGGTGTTTCCTCCACCACATTTCTCTTATTACTCAACAAAATCCTATGTTGTGGGTACTCAAAAGAATCGTCTCACTGAGACGATTCTTTTGAGTACCCACAACATAGGGTTTAAATGTAAAATAAGGATTTTAGAACATGAAAAACGCCCCTTATCTAGGGCTCTGGTCATAGTACATGTTGATGAGTGGACATGCTTCTTACCCTTGCCAATCGTCGTTGTATGTATCAATATTCTTTATTTTGGAGCAATCCTTAACATCGTGATTTTAATCTTATTGTTTAGATGAAATAAAATTGATTGCCTTTAGCCTTTCCCACATACTGACGCTTTCTGACGCCAGTGCAGCAGACGACTTTTGAAAACATCGTAACAATAAGAAAAACATGTTTAATTTATATTTCCTACATATTTTCTAAATCGTCTGCCGCAAATGTGTTGTATGCGAGAAAGGGTTAACACGCGGTAGATCTTTGACTGTTTCTAAATATCGGTTCGTTAGATAGACGTTTCAATATAAGGTTACGAATTGACCTGGCATATTAAGGAGATTTCTTATCAGCGTTCAAGGAACTGGTTTAGGTTGTCACTCAATCCTTTAAAAGCGCCTCTTATTCCCCATATTTCTCTGTATTGTATGTCCTCATTTTCCTTATGTTTTTGTATCCTACTTTCAATTATCTTATTTTACGCAAGGCTTTTAAGCACCTGGTTGTACTTTGATCATGATATTCAGCGAAAGTTTCAATTCTTCAATTTCGAACAACTGTCAACTTTGTTAAGAGTATTTTAACTCTTTCAGCGCCAAAGGCAATATTGAGGTTTTTGCAAATAATACAAATTCAGGTGAGTCAGCTCGTAACGAGCTGTCTCACCTGAAATCAGCATTGTTTGGCTTTTATTCATCAAAATAGTCCAAAACCTTTATTACATGAGAAATAGAATCGCTCGACTTTGCACATGGAAGAGTCTATTTTAAACAATTCGGTGCTGAAAGAGTTAAGCGACACACGTGTCGCCCACCTGTATGTTAATCCGTTAGAGCGTGACGCACGGACATGCATTGAGACCGACTGCCGTAGGAGAAGCGGATCCCTATGTTCATGCCAAGGCAGATGTGACACAGAAACCGAAAAGTTCAAGATTGTAGATAACCCGGACATTGTTGGCTGTTCTTTTCATTCCAACATAAGGCGCTGCTGGACATTGCATACATAATGAGTTTAAAATACTTCATCGGTGTCCTTGTTTTACTAAAGGTAACGAATGCTGCTATACAAGATGACGTAAATGGATTGAAAGACGAAGTTGCATCCTTGAAGGCCACTATTTTCAAACTTCAAGAGCAGTTAAGTATGTGAATATTTTAATATTAAATGAGTCTATCTATGGTAAAAGGAACACGTTGACTGATGTGAAAAATGTTTATCCACATCAGCCTGTGCGACCCCGCACATTATAATCTAGATCTACACTGTTCACATATTACTAACATACGCTTGCAAGAATCGTCTGTCAACTTATGTAGATTATCATATAATTATGATAAGACGATGATATACAGGCTGATCTAAACCTGGACGGATACCGCCTCGGTGGTATAGTGGTAGAGCTTCGGATCTGGTGCGGAGGGTCGCGGGTTCGATCCCTAACCGGCTCATACAAAATACTTTAAAAAATGGTAGTAATGGCAGCCCTCATTGGCGCTCAGGATTGCGGGGTTAATATTACGACTAACTGGCTGGTGTCAGGATAAATGGACAAGAAGAACTGGTTACTTAACTAGGAAATGCTTTTTGTTTGTTTGTTTGGAGTTTAACGCCGCTTTCAACAGCTTTGGTCATATCACGGCGGTTAGTGCACCTACCCATGTTTTCCTGGCTTTCCTACACCAGTACTTACACAACATTCTTTCGAAGCCACTGACTACTTTCTCACATAGATCAGAGGTGAGAGGCGATGGAAAAATCGCCCGAAAGAATGTCGCCGCAACCGGGTATCGAACCGTGACCTCCAGATCACGAGTCAGATACGCTACCAATTGAGCCCCAGGAATAGCATTGATATAACAGGAAAATTGTTGAAAGCGTTATTAAACACTGAACAACAATACAATGGAAAGGGCTTATTACATTTCGAGTTTTCGAGCAGCCAATGAAGCTATGTCGGCAACGACTGACGAGAGCCATCCATAAAGGGGTCGTAAGTTCGAATACCGCATCGAAAATACTTCCTTTCGGATGATTGACGTAGTCATTAAAACAAGAGTTCTTCGTTTTCCACCATTGACTTAATCGTATATTTGGAAAATTAGCATTGGATAAACAATGCATATAGCTCTGGTGCAAGGAAGAAAAATGTTTTAAAAGGACGTTTAACTCAAATAAATTAATCAATCAGCTCTATGACACATATGTTCCTCGGATCCATTTAATGATAAAGAATTGTAAGCATCTGCTGTGGTTAGCGTCGGGAATTTGAAACCGGGCGTTCCGGGCTCGATACCCCGTCGCGGCACGACAGTAATTGTCGAGTACCCTAAGACAAGGCAGATTTCCTAGCTTAGTACGGGTTTGTTTACACAGGGATCGTGAATAAGTGAACTGTGGCCTTGATATAACTGAATTAATGTTGAAAGCGGCGTAAAACCCCAATAAAACAAAATGGTTAAGGACAGCGCCGTAGAACGACCACCAACTTTTACAGCTGGAGTAAATTCAGATGAGCCTTCGTCGATGCTGTCGGATATTGATGGTCCCTTTCCGTCGTATAATAACTGACACTAAAAGGTTAGGAACCGTATACACAATTCATTATCTTATCGGAATCGTCATTAACGTTCTCAAAAAAGTAAAATAAAACTCGCTACGCTTCTCAATCGGCTACGGTGTTCCATTAGGGACATATCGTTATATCGTTGTTTCGCGGTTTCGACCTAGGGTCGATAGTACGATAACGCGATGCGATAGTACGATAACGCGATGCGATAGAACGATAACGCGATGCGAGAGTACGATAACGCGATGCGAGAGTACGATAACGCGATGCGATAGTACGATAACGCGATGCGATAGTACGATAACGCGATGCGATAGTACGATAACGCGATGCGAGTACGATAACGCGATGCGATAGTACGATAACGCGATGCGATAGTACGATAACGCGATGCGATAGTACGATAACGCGATGCGATAGTACGATAACGCGATGCGATAGAACGATAACGCGATGCGATAGTACGATAACGCGATGCGATAGTAAAGTTAAAATTTAGAATGATGGCGATAGATTCAAATGAGGAAAATATGCGGAATAGTTATAATTTTATCAAGTTTGATAAATATAAATGGAATGTAAACCACAAAGAAATATTTTTCGCAGAGTTTCATAAATCATTTAGAGACATGCATGCAGCGGTGTCTCAGAGTGTTACATCCGATATAGACACTTCCATTAAATCTATCATTCATTTATATAAATCATCAGCAAAAATGATGTTAGTTAGCGAACGTAATTATCAACGCTCTCATAATGAACCGTGGTGGGACACACAATGTATAGAAGCAAAACGTGAAAAATACTTCATGTTGAGACGTTTCCGCAAAACAAACAGAGACTGTGATTTTGATCATTATATATCGAAAAAAAGGTTATTTAAAAGAATCTGTGAAATTAAAAAGTACAAGTATCAACAGTCTATGAGACTAAAGCTCTGTAGTTGTATTAATGACTCGAAGTCATTCTGGAAATTACTTAAGTCAGATAAAAGTTTTAAAAAGTCTAACATTGATATAACAAATGCAGATTTACAAATGTGGTATGATTATTTCGGTGAGTTGTTGTACAAAAATGACCAGCCTATTATAGTACATAGTGATTATGATGGTACATACATAAACGATGAGTATGAATTTATATTGAATTCACCTATAGATGCGAATGAAATTGAACAATGTATACGCAGTCTAAAGTCTGGTAAGGCGGAAGGTACAGATGGAATTGGGGCTGAATTTTATAAAAATACATGTGAAATGATATGCCCAGTCTTACATTTAGTATTTAATGAAATTTTTCAAACAGGACATTTTCCTAGAGCATGGGGAGAAAGCATAGTGGTTCCTATTCATAAATCCGGTCCCACAGAAAATCCCTCTAACTACAGAGGTATATCACTTGTAAACGTAATGTACAAGATATATTCTAGTATTATTAATAAAAGATTGTACAAATGGGCTGAAACTTTTAACAAAATAGACGAGTCACAGGCAGGTTTTAGGGCGGGATACTCTTCAGTCGACAATGTTTTTACCCTTATGGGTATTGTACAAAAGTATATTTCTAAACCGGGTGGTAGATGTTATGTTCTTTATATAGATTTTCAAAAGGCATTTGATTCTATTTTACACGATAAACTGTTTACATGTCTCTCAAAAAATGGAATAAACGGCAACATGCTAAGTACTCTTATAGCTATGTACTCCGATCTTAAATCTTTTATACGTATTGGGAATAAGAACACACAACCTGTAATAAGTAACGTGGGTACAAAGCAAGGCGATCAGTGTAGTCCAATACTGTTTAGTTTATTCATAAATGATTTAGTATCATTTCTTAGAAATAAAGGAATCTCTGGAATATCTATTAGTCCAGACATACCTGATATTTTATGTCTTTTATATGCGGATGATGTAGCAAATTGTGCAGAAACTGTTGTTAACTTACAAAGACAATTGAACACTATCTCAGAGTACTGCAATCTCTCAGGTATGACTATTAACTTAAACAAAACTGAAATAATTGTGTTTAGAAATGGAGGACCACTACGGAAGTATGAAAAATGGAAGTTTAACGATACGCCTTTAAAAACCACATCAATGTACAAATTTTTGGGATTACTGTTCACACCGAAATTATCTTGGACGAAAGCCAAAATAAAGCTTGCAGCACAAGCAAAAAAAGCAATGTTCTCAATCAAGTCAAGCCAACGTACATTTGGAAGATTAAATGTTAAAGAAAATTTTAAAATATTTGATGCTATGATACTACCGATACTTACTTTCTCAGCAGAGATATGGGGCTATGAGTACAGCGAAGTGATAGAACGAGTACAAATACAGTTTTGTAAATATTTTTTAGGAGTTTCTCAATCTGTTAATAATGATGTTGTTCTTGGGGAATGTGGACGCTTACCGTTATGTTTTACTTATTATAGCAAGTGTATAAAATACTGGTGTAAAGTAATACATATGCCTGATAATAGATACCCTAAAAGCTGCTATAAGATGTTAAAGTGTCAGGATGAAATTAAACGCATCAATTGGGCTACACATGTAAAGAATTTATTGTTTCGATACGGTTTTGGATTTGTATGGATCTCACAAGAAGTTGGAGATATAAACTCCTTTATCAAATGTTTTAAAACTAGATTGTCGGACTGCTTAAAACAAAACTGGAGAGAAAATATTGACTCTTCATCACGATGTGATACTTATAAAAATATAAAGACATTGTTAAATCCTGAAAGATATTTGAATATAGAAATGTCATTTACCTTAAGAAAATCTTTAGCACGTTTTCGGTGTTCGAACCACAAATTAAGTATTGAAATAGGACGACATCAAAATATAGACAGACAAAACAGAATATGCCATTTTTGTCTGGGGACTGTCGACATTATATCCATTGAAGATGAATTCCATGCTTTCTTTCATTGTTTAAGATATTCAGCTGAACGGGATGCTCTTTTATATACATGGTATTCTGGGAGAACAAATTTAGCAGATTTTTATAGATTATTAGAAATTGAAAACCCACAAATCATAAAAAACATTGCAGTGTATGTATGTACCATATTAAAAGTAAGAGATTCGATGGATTGATTTAAATATAAAGGGACACACATGAAAATAGTTTTTCTATATGTATGTATAAATGTATATGATGTATTTTGGGCCAGTGGCCTTTATCTACAAATAAAAGAAAAATTGAAATTGAAATTGAGTACGATAACGCGATGCGATAGAACGATAACGCGATGCGAGAGTACGATAACGCGATGCGATATTACGATATGGCCCTAATGGAACACCGTAGTCTATGGCATAAGGTCGTCAGCGACCATGCAAGAAGGAGAAGCTTGCACTTTCTTACAATATGTGCAGTGCCTAAAACTTTCATTGAAGAGCATGCACGGCACATTAGCGCCAATATGATTTACTCTTATTGGTATCAATATGCCCCTAAACAGTTGTAGAAGGCCGGACCCTTTATTTCGATGTAGAGAGGACTTATTGTAGGCAAAATAATATGTTGGAGTTCGGACAAGAATTATCTGTACCGGTTAAAGAGTAAAACAGGCTTTTTTTTGTTATAACGAACGTCATGTCGCTCTTTGATTCGATAACTCTTTGGTATCTGTAACTGTTTCATTAAGGAGTTGTCTTTCCTGTTAAATCTTCAAACTGTCATTAAGAACAAAGCAGTAAAACGAATATTAACACGACACCACTATGTCAAGTAAAGACTACGAAAATAGGACCTCGGGCGACCATAAAACTTCCTTATCAAACTACATATAGACACATCCCGATAGGTGGCAATACACAGTACAAAGGCAATCTTCCCGTAAACGCTCGACCCTCTTCTCTGATAGTCCGAAAACAGCTGGCACAGAATCACTGAAATGAAATAAACCATTTTGTTGCAACAAAGGATGTCAGAATTATTAGAAAATAACAGTAAATCAATGTATCAATCTGGATTTTGGAAATTTATAGCACTTTCAAACGACTTGCAAGGTCGCCAAAAAATGCAGAAAAAGACCATTTTTACCCTTAAATCGAAAAATCACAACAAAAATTCGCAGGGGTTAGGGTTAACAATCATCAGCTACTATGGGACCAAAACCTGTATGCAATCTGAGGATGCCTAAGGAAATACCACGTTACCAGCTCCTTTGTGCACACTTTTTAACTGAAAAATGGTACCTTTGTTTACATGCAACAGAATGCTCCTAGCTCACAAGGTATAGATTCGCACTTCTGGCCATACACAAGTAGACTCAAAGAGGAAAGGGTCAGATAGCAAAATTCAAACTCATGCTTTACGTCTTATGTTTACATTTATAACCTTAAAAAAATACCTTTAGCCCAGAAATGTACCTAAAACTCACAGTTTTTCAGTATTTCTATTTTAGACTCCAAGTGTTATATGACCCCATAAGATTATTCACCTATATATAGATAGGGTTTTTTTGCCAGTTCATGCGACCCAATCAGAATGCGACGTTATACGAAAACCAAACGTAAATTGTTTGCGACCAATGAAGTTCCCGATCGGGCTGCATATTCTCGCATTCTGATTTGGTTATGCACTGTCGCTATTTATTTATTCGCAGGTATCAAGAAACTGCTAGTATCTATTTTGAAACTAAGCATGAATAAGAGCCGTCCCGTGAGAAAACCATTATTGTGGACTCTACGTAAAGTATCGACACGGATCACCCTAAGCATGCCGCACAGGCTAATTTCAGGCAGACACTTCTCGCCTCCTATGGATGTTCTGTTTCAGGAGTCATTAACTCTATACCTCTATGCCCCTGATACGGAAAGTGTCGGCCAGGATTAGCCTGCGCGTACTGCGCAGGCTGATCTTGGTCGATACATTACGCAGAGGCCATAATGTTGGTTTTATCGTGTAATGGCTCATTTAGTAGAACATTCGTTGATACACAAGCCCCGGTAGTTTCATCTCCTTGCCTTACACGAGTCCCGGTAGCTCAGTCGGTAACGACGCGGGCTGTCAATCCAGGGGTTGTGAGTTCGAATCCCGGTTCAGCCAACTTTCTTTCCGACGTTTGACAAAAGTCATTGCGACATGCGTCATTCGTCTTCCACAAATGGGCTAAGTCTATGTGGAAAAGCAGCCAGTTGCTTGGGAAGATTGTTATGTGGAGTACTGGTGTGAGAAAACCAGGAAACACATGAGTAGGTGAACTGGCCGCCCGTGATATGACTGAGAAATTGTTAAAAACGGCGTTAAACACCAATCAATCAATCAACCTTGCCTTAGTGTGAAGCTATATATAGGGATGCAACAACAATCCCATTCAGCATACGCGTCAAAGTAGTAAAATCATGTCACCTATTTTGTAGAAGTATTGCTCGGTCATTTGTCCGTGAAAACGGGGCCTAGATTAAATCAAAGCGCCAATGGCACTGTAGTGGCGATCGTATGGAAAATTCTTCAAAGTAACAAGCAGTATATCGGTGTAGGGCTTGCGTTTTTCAATAATAGTGCACTCTGGTGCGGATCAATTTGAGAATGTGTCAACCCTGCATCTTTTGACAGTAGAATAATGTTAGTTTGCCAGAATGTTGTTTTGGTGATTGTTTAGTTACGTTCTGAAACTGGTCATGATGTGTTCAAAGTTAGGCCATTCCAAATTTATGAAAAATGTAGTTGGTACTCGATAGACTAGCTACCGTTTTAGCTCATTAGAATGGCTATTTGTAATCTAAATTGTTCGGGTAATCACATGTTCATCACCAGGTCGCTAGGCCATATTGTGTACACTTTAGAAATGACAAAATTATCAAGAAAGGAGAGAAAACAGTATCCATTAGTTTGGTGTTTGTTTCAATGATGTCCGTTCGATACCCGGTTGCGGCGACATTCTTTCGGGCGATGTTTTCCATTGCCTCCCACCTCTGATCTATGTGAAAAAGTAGTCAGTGGCTTCGAAAGAATGTTGTGTAAGAACTGGTGTGGGAAAGCCAGGAAAACATGGGTAAGTGCACTGACCGCCGTGATATGACCAAAGCTGTTGAAAGCGGCGTTAAAACTCCAAACAAACAAACAAATTCAATGATGTCCGATATTAAACAGGTCTGTTTAATTTAGTCTCTTCACATTGCATGATTGAGGGTTGTCAGAGACATATAAACACAGTGTATTTATATGTTTCTGAGGTTGTTAAACTGCTTCGAAAAATTTGAGTGCAATAACAAACACAAAACATGCACAAAAAGCACAATTTCACTATTTGCCAAACTGTTCAATTTATAAAAATATAGGTATATATTATAATGCTCGATCTCCAAAGTAAATAAGGCTACACTTTCAGCATTGATTGCTAATTGACTCTAGAACGTGCAGACGTGTATAGATAACGTGTGTACACACTGACATCGTGTGTCCTTCATATATTTAAACAACTACAAATTGAAGCGTTTATAATATTGAGATTTAAAGAACACCGGTATCGCGAGCTATTTATAGAACCTTTTGGAATTTCCAGATTTGAGTATCATCAGAGTTATTTACCGTTATTTGCAAAGCAGAACGCGCAATGATATTTTTTATCTGCCAAATCATAACGAAGATAATATTTACATATTTTAACTCTATGAAGATAATGTCTCGATAAAACTCAAATATAAGTAACAATCCGGTATCAAAGTAGCACTGACATAATTATTATTAATCGCGTATCTGCATCAATGATGGAACTATAACGGATGTGAGTAAATTAGTTTGCAGTAAGGAAAATAAATATCAACCGATTGTTCAAAATAGACTATGTAAATATGTTTCGTTGTTGTTGTTTCTGTTAGCATTGTGGCGATTGTCAAACCAATCGCCACAAAAAGAACAACACCAAAACAGTTACAATTGTTTGATAACCAATCGGTGAAATGTAAGTCGATTCACACGTTGCCGGAGATTATCTCTGGTCTGAAATATAATGGACCAAGTGTTTGTTTTATACACAAGCTTAAGACATTTGAATAAGTTTTTGATATCATCAAAGTTATTTTCACCTATTTTGTAGAAGTATTGCTCAGTCATTTTCTCGTAAAAAGGGACCTTGGGATAAATATCAGAATAATAAAGCACAACACTTAAACAGTGACAATTGCTAGATTACCAATCGATGAAAATTAAGTCGATTGACAGGTTGCCAGAGATAATCTCTGTTCTGAAATATAATGGACAAAGTGTTTGTTTTATACAGGAGCTTTAGACATTTAAATGAGATCTTGATTTCATCAATGTTCTCTGTTTTAAAAGTGTACATTACAATAGCACACCCTTGTGGCTCGTAAATGGGACATCATTTTCTCTGGTCAGTGATCGCATTGACCCTGAATATTACTCTGTCTGAACATAGTGTTGATTGATAGAAACGAGATAATTGCATTTAAAACTAGCCGTCATATTTGGAAATTAATCAAAATGTTATAATCGATTACATGTGACATATTTTTTATGGTAAAACTTGAACTATCTTCCGCACAAAAGTCGTGAGCATACACTTTTATGTAAAGCATTTCTTACCTATAAATAAACATAATCTATAGTTGTCAAAGAAGGATCCGATATTGTATTAATTGACACAAATACATTCTGGAAATGCTCCGCAATGATTTTTTTACTTCTTATGGTATACACTTTTCTTTACATGTTCGTAGATGCCACGACCTACCTCGCCACCCAGGCTGCCTCCATACCAAACACACCGCCTGTTGCATTTACTGCTCATCTCTCCACAACTATAAACCCACTGGTGCCACACCAACACGTCTCGTTTGACTCAGTAATATCGAACATTGGTGGGGCTTACAATCCAGCTAACGGTCACTTTACTGCTCCTGCCTTTGGCATCTATTCCTTCACGTTGATGGTGACCAACGTACCTGGACACTCAGCTTCCCTGTCCTTAGTGAAAAACGGACAGCCACTGTCCGTGTCCCTCGCTCATGGCAGTGCCCAGACTGCAAGCCAGTGGGAAACGTCGACGATCAGCGTGTCAATACATCTTAACACCGGGGACGAAGTGTGGGCACAGAACGAGGGACAGTTCTCAACCGTTGAAACTTTGGACGGCTACTCGTACTCCTCTTTTACTGGATTTCTGGCCAATGCTATCTAATCTTAAGTATAATTACATAATCTAACAATGGAACGGTCTATTTATTATATTTCAAATATTCACCTTGTCCGCTGTACATGACAACCCCCCCCCCCCCCCCCCCCCCCCCACCCTTTCACACATACAACAATTTTACAGCAGACGACTTTGAACATATTTTGACAAAAAATGGAATATCTCAATAATTGAATGGATAACCTATGACAAAAAGTGGAAAACATTGTGGCAAAAGGAAAAATTGCACGTTCTGTGCAATTTCTTCTTTTGTCACTATGTTTTCAAAAAAACATCTTGGAGAAATATATGAAAAATGTCTGTAAATATTAGTTTGATAATTAAATAGAGTTGAAAACATTGTGGCAAAAAATGGAAATTATTCATCATGAGCAATGCCTTCTTTTGTCGCAATTATTTCAAACGCCGTTCGCTGCAAATGCGTCAAAACGCGTCTACAGAAGGAATAGGGTTAGAAAACAGCATTCACCTATTATTTCATGAACAACACAAAATTTATAAATGCGAACAAAGTAGATTAAGATCAGCTTGCACGCTTTTCTTATGTTGATCTACTTTGTTCGCTATATAAAAAGTCACTATTAACTAAACATTTTGCTCTTAGAAAGGCATTAGTAGCAGACGGCATTTGAAATCATTATGGCAAAATTAGAAATTGTTCATTACACGCAATGTCTCATTGTGCAATACTATAGACACAACTTAACGTCTCTACAGCACACGATGTTTGCAAACAATATGACAACAGTATGACAACAGTATGACAACAGTATGACAACAGTATGACAACAGTATGACAACAGTATGACAACAGTATGACAATAGTATGACACTAGTATGACAACAGTATGACGACAGTATGACAACAGTATGACAACAGTATGACAACAGTATGACAATAGTATGACAACAGTATGACAACAGTATGACAACAGTATGACAACAGTATGACAACAGTATGACGACAGTATGACAACAGTATGACAACAGTATGACAACAGTATGACAATAGTATGACAACAGTATGACAACAGTATGACAACAGTATGACAACAGTATGACAACAGTATGACAACAGTATGATGACAGTATGATGACAGTATGACAACAGTATGACAATAGTATGACAACAGTATGACAACATTATGACCAACAGTATAGCAACAGTATGACAACATTATGGCCAACAGTATGACAACAGTATGACAACAGTATGACAACAGTATGACAACAGTATGACAACAGTATGACAACAGTATGACAACAGTATGACAACAGTATGACACTAGTATGACAACAGTATGACGACAGTATGACAACAGTATGACAACAGTATGACAACAGTATGACAACAGTATGACAACAGTATGATGACAGTATGACAACAGTATGATGACAGTATGACAACAGTATGACAACAGTATGACAATAGTATGACAACAGTATGATGACAGTATGACAACAGTATGACAACAGTATGACAACAGTATGACAATAGTATGACAACAGTATGATGACAGTATGACAACAGTATGACGACAGTATGACAACAGTATGACAACAGTATGACAATAGTATGACAATAGTATGACAACAGTATGACAACAGTATGACAACAGTATGATAACAGTATGACAACAGTATGACCAACAGTATGACAACAGTATGACAACAGTATGACACTAGTATGACAACAGTATGACAACAGTATGACAACAGTATGACAACAGTATGACAACAGTATGACAACAGTATGACAACAGTAAATATTGCTTATCAAAATCAATTCCTCCTTAGGCAACACTGTTTTCAACTCTTTTCGATAATGAACATTTCTCTTATCGATATGTTCTCTAATTCCGCATAAATACTTTTAAAGTAATATGCCCACATATATGTTTTATGCGGAAAAGCGTGAACTCCCTTTCGCTGCCAAAGGCAATTATTTGTTTTTGCAAACAATGCAGATTTAGGTGACTTCTCTCCTGAAATCTGCATTGTTTTCCACATAGAGTGGTCCAATTTTCAATATGGAAAAGTCGACTTTATTAATTTCACATTGATTTTCAAACAAGCTTTTAGCTTATTTTAATCTCGCTCGATTACTGCTTCCTGAATACTTTACCAGTACTCGCGTACTCCCGTTTGTGTGGGAAAATCCCAAAGGCAGAACCCGCTCATCACGTGATTCGAACCCGGAATCTTTGGTACAAGAGGCCGACGCTTTACCTCTACACCACTGTCTTCCACAAGTATTTCGTTTTGCTCTTAACGGTAAACTAAGTTCAGTAAGGGTCACCTGTTTCAAAATGATCTGAAGACACGTTTTAATCAAGAGATCAATTATTTAAACAGAAGTACGAACTCCTCTTTTCTCTTATATATTTTATTTCACTATCATGTTGCTGTCAAATGGCAACATTTTAAGCTGCGTGAAAAGTCGTCTTTACGTAGAATTACCCCACAATGGCCAATGAATCGTGTTTTCATTGATTAATTCGCATTATGGTGAACTGTTTTCTAGTGTTGTCGTGATGACCATACGGACTAGCATGTACACCTACAGACACAAACAGTCTTGACTTCGTGATGTCTATCCAATAATGTACACTGCCGAACTCCCAAAGTAATGGTATTCTTGACAGGTGCGCGTCTGTGCATGTGTTAACAGAATGAGTGAAGAGATTTAAAAGGATGACATAGTCATCAGTGAAAGATAAAAGGATAAAACATCGCAGGTCGTCTAGGGTCTACCCTTTACGTACAGGGCCCTCCTGAAATTGTTACGGTTATGCTGCACAACAACTGCAGGGGGCAAAGAGTTCCAAAGTACCACTAGATAGATTTACGGCATACCTTGATCCGCATTACAACCATTTAGTCGACAAGGGCCGGATTATAACTATTTTGTCGACAAGGGGCGGATTACAACTATTTAGTCGACAAGGGTAGGATTACAAACATTTAATCGACAGGGGCCGGAATACAACCATTTATTTGACAAGGGTCGGATTACAAACATTGAGTCGACAAGGGCCGGATTACAAACATTTAATCGACAGGGGCCGGATTACAACCATTTTTTTTACAAGGGCCGGATTACAAACATTTAGTCGACAAGGGCCGGATTACAAACATTTAATCGACAGGGGCCGGATTACAACCATTTTTTTGACAAGGGCCGGATTACAAACATTTAGTCGACAAGGGCCGGATTACAAACATTTAATCGACAGGGGCCGGATTACAACCATTTTTTTGACAGTGGCCGGATTACAACCATTTATTTGACAGGGGCCGGAATACAACCATTTATTTGACAAGGGCCGGATTACAAACATTTAGTCGACAAGGGCCGGATTACAAACATTTAATCGACAGGGGCCGGATTACAACCCTTTTTTTGACAAGGGCCGGATTACAAACATTTAGTCGACAATGGCCGGAATACAACCATTTATTTGACAAAGGTCGGATTACAAACATTTAGTCGACAAGGGTTGGATTTACCAACCATTCGATATTTGAAACGATTCCTTGAGAAAACAAGAGACTTCTACGAACAGTTCGAATTCGTATCAGCCGGTTCACTAATTATTCATAGATCAAATACCGAATGGTTGGTAAATAAGGGCTTCTTGTCCGTTAAATGGGAGTACGCCGTATATCTACATGAATCAATCTTAATTGATAAATTATTGTAAATTTCACGGTCGTCAGCGCTGCAGTGCTTTTATTTGTTATTGGTGTTTTACGCCGTTGTGAACGTTATATCAGTTATATCACGCCGATAAAACGATTAATCATTATCCCTGGGTTAACAAACCAGTACTAGGCTAAAAAAATGTACCTTGCCCGAGATTACACCACCATGACCACAACACCGTTACTGGGCATCGAGCCCGGGACGCCCCGGTTCCAAATCCTCGACGCTAACCACTCGGCAACGGCGGATTCCTATAGCATTATTTTAATCTCGCTCGATTACTGCTTCCTGAATACTTTACCAGTACTCGCGTACTCCCGTTTGTGTGGGAAAATCCCAAAGGCAGAACCCGCTCATCACGTGATTCGAACCCGGAATCTTTGTACAAGAGGCCGACGCTTTACCTCTGCACCACTGTCTTCCACAAGTATTTCGTTTTGCTCTTAACGGTAAACTAAGTTCAGTAGGGGTCACCTGTTTCAAAATGATCTGAAGACACGTTTTAATCAAGAGATCAATTATTTAAACAGAAGTACGAACTCCTCTTTTCTCTTATATATTTTATTTCACTATCATGTTGCTGTCAAATGGCAACATTTTAAGCTGCGTGAAAAGTCGTCTTTACGTAGAATTACCCCACAATGGCCAATGAATCGTGTTTTCATTGATTAATTCGCATTATGGTGAACTGTTTTCTAGTGTTGTCGTGATGACCATACGGACTAGCATGTACACCTACAGACACAAACAGGCTTGACTTCGTGATGTCTATCCAATAATGTACACTGCCGAACTCCCAAAGTAATGGTATTATTGACAGGTGCGCGTCTGTGCATGTGTTAACAGAATGAGTGAAGAGATTTAAAAGGATGACATAGTCATCAGTGAAAGATAAAAGGATAAAACATCGCAGGTCGTCTAGGGTCTATCCTTTACGTACAGGGCCCTCCTGAAATTGTTACGGTTATGCTGCACAACAACTGCAGGGGGCAAAGAGTTCCAAAGTACCACTAGATAGATTTACGGCATACTTTGATCCGCATTACAACCATTTAGTCGACAAGGGCCGGATTATAACCATTTTGTCGACAAGGGGCGGATTACAACTATTTAGTCGACAAGGGTAGGATCACAAACATTTAATCGACAGGGGCCGGAATACAACCCTTTGTTTGACAAGGGCCGGATTACAAACATTTAGTCGACAAGGGCCGGATTACAAACATTTAATCGACAAGGGCCGGATTACAAACATTTAATCGACAGAGGCCGGATTACAACCATTTATTTGACAGGGGCCGGAATACAACCATTTATTTGACAAGGGCCGGATTACAAACATTTAGTCGACAAAGGCCGAATTACAAACATTTAGTCGGCAAGGGCCGGATTTACCAACCATTCGATATTTGAAACGATTCCTTGAGAAAACAAGAGACTTCTACGAACAGTTCGAATTCGTATCAGCCGGTTCACTAATTATTCATAGATCAAATACCGAATGGTTGGTAAATAAGGGCTTCTTGTCCGTTAAATGGGAGTACGTCGTATATCTACATGAATCAATCTTAATTGATAAAGTATTGTAAATTTCAAGGTCGTCAGCACTGCTGTGCTTTTATTTGTTATTGGTGTTTTACGGCGTTGTGAACGTTATATCAGTTATATCACGCCGATAAAACGATTAATCATTATCCCTGGGTTAACAAACCAGTACTAGGCTAAAAAATGAACCTTGCCCGAGATCACACCACCATGACCACAACACCGTGACTGGGCATCGAACCCGGGATGCCCCGGTTCCAAATCCCCGACGTTAACCACTCAGCAACGGCGGATTCCTATAGCATTACTCATACATCCAGCAATCAATTTTGTATGCCTTTGATTGTCAAGTGATATGTTTTGGTGGCTTTGTGTAATGTTTTGCCCATGCATGTACGTATGTAAACATCAGTTATCGCAGAGTCCATTCGTAATATAGGGGAGAACACCAATCTGAGAAAATCACGCGCTATGTGGAATCTTCTACTAACGCAGCCAATTCCAAATAACCTCCAACATATACACAGAAATATCTACGTGCATTAAAACACTTCAACGCAGAATAGAAATAACAACTTCGATGATATAAATCGACCTCTTTTGACCAGAAATAGGAGACCCATCTAAGAGCGATGGTTGATAGACAAATTGCTGGGATTTTTCTCACTTAAAACACCGAGCGCATTTCGATGAAGATCGCTTTGTTCGATTACATGTTTTTGCAATTAAAACGGTCCATAAATTCAATGCCTCTCATTCTAAACTGATTAAGCGGTAATTGTAAGAGCGCTTAGATAATCGCTTGAGCTCCAAATGAACACAGGTTTTGTAAATCTATTTTAGCAATAATGCGATGTTTGTCGATATTTTCTTTATGGGAGTCGCTAACTCGTCGAAAATCACACTTCTGAGAATCGTTGTTGCATGTCGCTGAAACATCAATGAATACTGGTCTCTTTAAGCCTGTTTTTTGCCCCCTCAAAGGTTTGACCCTTGTTCGTGTTTGCCATTCGTCCTTCTTTTGAGTGATGTAGAAACTATTGGATGAACATTGATGATTGAATCAGGACAGCGTCTACGTATTTGGAGTCTTATTGACTCTCAATAAAGTGGTAACATACAGGTACATTGGGGGTAAAATCACTTACCTTTTTCAAATCTTGGCCACTCATTAAGAATTAAACATCGTAATGAAATACAAGTGATTTGGTAACCTAACTTCTTTTTACACAACAAATGCTTTGTAAAACAGCTGAATAGCGACCCGTTGTCAATGTGTAAGTATAGACAATGTGACTGAAACGGCATAGTTGTTTCTTCTGTTTCGAAAATCACCTATTAATTTTAAAATGCATGTCAAGCCAGCTTTCAACCAAATATAGGTCAAACCGGAATTTAGTCCTTGCCTTGTATTTGACTAAGCTTTTGAGTACATGTCCTTTTTCTTAAAATCATGGCACACTCTCTAGACATATGCATTTTTGTGTCGAGGATGACTTTCAAATACCAAATGACTAGAAAGGTATAAGCCAGCTGAATTTGGTACTTACTATACATGCGCGATTCAGCTTGGGTCAAGGTCATGCTCAGATGATGCAATTCAGGTATTGATTTCACAGTTAACGTTCAGAAACTGTTAACCCTTTCCCTCATACGACAAATCTGCAGCAGACGACTTTGAACATATTTTGTACAAAAAATAGAAAATCTCTATAATTGAATGGATAACCTATGACTAAAAGAGGAAAACATTGTGGAAAAAGGAGAAATTGCTGGTTTTGCAAAGGCGTCAGAAAGCGTATATATGAGGGAAAGGGTTAATCAATCAAATTCCTCAATTGTTATCAATCCAAATTAAGGGTGTTATACCTTATGAATCGAAGTGATGCACAAGACCCATGCTTTTTATTTAGAAAATTAATTAAAGAGAACCCATAGGTGGCTTCAAATGACAAAAAAAAATTTAGTTATTTTTTCAAATAAGGTTTAATTGGTACATACCAACCCTTTTCTATATATGGCAGCATAATTAGGTACGTTGAGCTGATTCCATTTAGATCTGCCGTATTATGTTTAACTCATTTAATGTTATATGATTTAATGTAGGATATGTTTTCGAATATTGTCACAAACATTCATTTATGTCATTTAAACACACTATCCGGTATACGCCACTGATTCGGCGGTGCAAACTGCCTAACTTTTCGAACTCAGCAGACGATTGAAAATAGTTTAAAAAGACGTCAGATTCAGAGGCGATAAAGTTGTCTGTATTAAGGCGATCCGCTGCGGTCGAGTGGTTAGCTTCGGGGATTTGAAACCGGGTGTCCCGGGTTAGATCACCAGTCGCGGCACTACGATCATGGTGGAGTAACCTTGGGCAAGGCACATTTTTTTTAGAGTACTTGTTTACCCAGGGATCATGAATAAGCGAACTGTCGCCGTGATATAACTGATATAATGTTGAAAGCGGCGTAAAACCCCAATAAAACCATAACAGTTCTCGGCAAAGAGTCAACGGGTGTGTGTTTAAATTTTTGCATACACTATAGGCGTGTCTAGATACAACTTCCGGTACAGCAAACATGTTTATTTACGACACCACCATTTCCAGTTCAAACCAGTATGACAATGGGTTCAAAGAGTAAGCTTTATTACTTTGTCACAACTGGCTCCGTAAAGTACTCGGGTTATTCCCAACATACGTGACACTGGACAGTAACGTACAACATAAAACACGAGAATCAAACGGACAATGAATGTCACTGTTCTATAAACAGACTGAACCACGCCAACCATCCATAAAGGTTGTTTCACCCTCAATGTCTCAACATACAACACATTCAACTGCAGAATACCAAGAAAACATGTTGGCAAACATTAAAAATCTCTATCAATTATTGAATACAATTGAAAACATTGTGACAAATGGAATCTTCTTTCACAATGAGAATTATTTCTTTCTATCATAATGCTTTCAAAGGTCGCAAAGCCCATTAATAATCTGTGTGCAAAGCTCACCTATCCACATCTTTTGATTTAATTCGACATAGTTAATTCTATGCTCATGATAAAGACACGACTTATACATCTTGATATCGTTAAGTATTATTTCAATATGTCAATCGTTAGCCATCTTCCTGATTCAGACGACATTGGACGCCTTTCCAGCAGACGATTTTTGAAACATTGTTGCAACAGGAGAAATTGCTTATGATGAACAATTTCTACTTTTGCCATACTGTTTTGAATTTAATAATTTAAATTTCATTTTAGATATTTATATATTTGCCTAGACGCATTTAAAGTCGTCTGTTGCAGATTTGCTTTATGTGTGAAAGGTAAAAAAAAGAAGTCACTTTATAGTTTCAAAAGTTGAGTTTAAATATGTATAAAGCCATCGTTCGAAGTTTATCCAGATCTATTAGACTTGTATCATTCTAACCGGTACTTTAATCCATACGTCATTGACCTGACTAAAACCCCTGTTGATAAATAGGTAATACAGGCGGATCCCAGGGAATAGATCTCAACATTGAGTTTCATTTCAGACTACCTGCAACAGGTTTATGTCCAACACCTTTGCCGACACCGAATGACACAATCTAGGGTTGCAAATCAATGTGGGATCCTTTGTAACCCCTGTCAAAATTATGCGGGACGCTTTGTCGTCTACCTTGTCAAAATGATGTGGGATCCTTTGTCTACCTAGTCAAAAATGGACAGGGATCCTTTGTCCGGCTCCAAAAACAGTCGCTGTGTCAACGAAATAAAATCGACGTTAGGTGAACTGAAAACTCTAAGTAAAGCATGTGCTTCTTAAAAGTCTGAGGCTAACGATTCGTATCCAATATGAGTTTGAGACATGTAATGACATTGAATTAGCAAAACGGGTACACAGTGGCAATTCGTAGCAGTTTAGGTTCAAATTTGCCGGTATATCTGCTTCGTAATATACACAAATAGCCATAAGGCTCTAACAACCTTATGCTAGTAATAAGTGAACGGCGTAGATATTGACAAGCCTGTGTGGATGAACACACTGACCAGAATCAACACTTTTCACAGAAGCCAACTTTTATCAACTCAACTTAACTCAATATACAACCAAGCATTACATAATTGATGAGAGGATTGTATTGGCGTCGTGCATGGTGTTCCATCCGACGCTGTTATTAGATAATCCGTTCCCATATGCAGACACCTCTTGACGTATCTGGGGCAAACGATCATTCAATTCATTGTGGCAAAAAGGGAAATTTAGTTCCATTGTCCACACTACTTTCATATCTTTTTAAAAAGTATACATTCATTAATTGAAAATTTACATGTATATTGTGTTTAGATGCAAACTCAGATGCTAAAGATGAGCCGTCCCGCGAGAAAACCAATAGTATGGCCTCTGCGTAATGTATCGATCCAGATAAGCCTGCGAAGTCCGCGCAGACTGATCCGGGCCAACACATTTCGTCTCAGGGGGATAGAGATATAGAGTAATGATTCCTGAAACAGAAAACCCACAAGAGACGAAAAGTGTCTATCCGGGTAAGCCTGCGCGGCATGCTTAGGCTGGTTTGAGTCGATACTCAGAGTTAACAATGTTGGTTTTTATCGCGGGACGGTTCAGATGTGTTGTATGTTAGGAAGCATTAACGTTTGATATCAAATTACATTGAAATGAAAATAAAATAAAGTTGCAACCCTAGGTAATACTGCATTCAATGCATTTAGACGTTTATAAATGAAGGATGCAAACATCATGTAAATGCATCTCCGTGGGAATATATATGAGCCGTTTCAAGAGAGAAACCACCATTGTTGACTCAGCGTAAAACTTGAAATCGACCCGGATTAGTCTAAGCATGCCGTGCAGGCTAACCCGGACGGACACTTTTCACTTCCTATGGATTTTCTGTTTCAGGAATCATTAACTCTATACCTCTACCCCACTGATACGGAATGTGTCGGCCCGGATTAGTCTTCGCAGACTGCGTAGGCTGATCTAGGTCGACACATTACGCCGAGTCCATACTGTTGGTTTTCACGTGAAACAGCTCGTATAAAATCCAATATATATGCGAATACGATTATTTGATTGGTTGATTCGAGTAATTTAGAGGGAAAGGAAGAATGCTAATCTGAGTGAACAGTTCGAAAAGTGTTTGGTTAATTAAGAAGTCACATTTGAAATAAAGTTGTACATGTATCTATACAAGTAATACAATACACATATTTTATAGCGTTAAACAAACAATACTTATGCTTATAGTCAACACAAAATGCAAAAATTCAATAGCTTAAAAAGCATATGAGGCATCCCGAGAGAAAACCAACATTGTGGACTCTGGATAATGGAACGACCCAGATCAGCCTGCGCAGTCCGCACAGACTGATCCGGGCCGACATATTCCGACTCAGAGGGAATAGAGGTATAGAGTTATGATTCCTGAAACAGAAAATCCACAGTAGGCGAAAGGTGTCTATCCGGTTAAGCCTGTGTGGCATGCTTAGACTGATCCGGGTCGATACTTTACGCAGAGTCCACAATGTTGATTTTCTCGCGGGACGGCTCATACCGTAACATAACATCGAGCAATGATCATTAGCAATTAGTACATTTAGTTTAACAAATAGGATTTAGCGTAGTACATCAGTCCGGGGCTTCAATGGAGGGGTATAGGTTTACAAATATATCAACGCATTGAGAACAATAGATTCAATTTCATTTCCTTCGTTACAGACGCATAATGGATGTCCATTTGTTCCTGGTGCTAGAATTTCGTCATTGTTGTCTAGCTTAATGTGGCGGATAGTATATTTTACGATATTCTAGAAAAGTGGTATACAGATTTATCACACTAAATAAGTGGTCTTGGTGGTGCTAATTGTTTAATACACGCATTGTTCGGCCGGTCCCTCTACATTTACTAATAAATCGAATCCTATAGGACGTTTTATTGCTGTTGTATGTAAAAGGCGAAATGGAAGTCCTTTCTGTCTAGAAGATCGCATTTCATCATGAATGAAAATTATAATATTCATAGATGGTGGTGTGCAGTTGGTAAAGACTACATCTGTATGGTTGGTTACCTCATCTCAAACCCTCCGTATTAGTTATTAAAATTAATTTGACAAAACCTTTCGTTTTGTTACACATGCTTATTTCCCTGCAATTTGACGTTCCAAAAGGTACGTATATTATCAAAGTAGAAAATTATACATCATTGATACCCAACTCGTTCTCTCCTTTTGGTTTCCTATCATAATCAACATAATTCTGTACTCATATGGGTTTGTTATAACCTTATGTATTGTAATTGTATTGTATAAACATACATGTACATGCTGTGTATTACATACCGAAGTAAGAAACTGGTTAGTTTTTTTTTAATTCTCTCGGCCGAGAGAAACGACCGGACAGTGTTAAATTGCCTAATGTATTCATACGTGTATGCTGATGGATTGTACATCATTTTTGCATGATAAAATCTTATTTTATCACATGACAATGGTGGTATCTAATATACCCATTACGTTTTTCTGTATATGTCACACGTGTAATATAACATGACCGAATCACTATTTTTGTATTCATCCGCGAATGTTAACAAAATGGCTGAGAAAGTGTATCCGGTAAACACAAACGTTTATTTTAACTATTGAAATATTATACAAATCAGTTAAAAAAGATACAAATATAAAAGGTATAAATATATACAATAGAGAGATAAAACATACTGCTTTTGCAGATAATGCCACTTTTATGATGGATGGGTCAATGAGTACTTTTAAAAACTTTTAAAAACTTAATAAATAAAATAGATACGTTTGGTAAAATATCAGGACTTAAACTTAATTCAAATACAACTATAATTATGCGCTCTGGTTTTTTAAAAAACTCAAATGAGACTTTTAATACGGGAAACAAATTCAATCAGAAAATGCATCTACTCTAGGTATTACATTCTCAAATAACAAAAAAATGTATAATGAATATAATCTTATTCCCAAAATGAAAGAGTTTTGTAACTGCCTCAATAAATGGAAAAATTACCAATTATCTTTAATTGGCAAAATCACAGTTATCAAAACATTTGCCTTACCTAAACTTATATATCCACTTACTGTTTTAGAAAATCCACCACTGAATATTATAAATACTATTAAAAAAAAATCTGTTTGATTTTTTATGGGATAACAAACCAGACAAAATAAGTAGAAAAACAATTATACAAAACTATGACAAAGGAGGTTTGAAAATGATAGATATTGATCTTTTCATCTATTCAATAAAAGCAAGCTGGGTTAAAAGAATAACCAATAACAACAGCATAGGAGATTGGAAACATATTTATTTAAGTTTGCTTGAAAGAGTAGGAGGGAGTTTTATATTTTATTGCAATATTAATACAAAGGACTTAAATAACACTTTGAAAATAAAATCAAACATTTTACTAGATATAATACAGTCATGGTCAAAAATAAATTATAATAATAATGTTCAAAATAAATATTAAGAATGAAGTTTTATGGAATAACTCTTATATAATAAACAATAACAAAACTATTTTTTACAAAACTTTATATGACAAAGGAATAACATATATTGATAAAGTTTTTGATAATAGGTTAAGACTGATTTACACTTTCCAACATATAAAAACAGTTTACGCCTTAAACGCCTCAGATGTTTTAAAATATCATACTCTCATTCGAAGTATTCCAAAACATTGGAAAGCAAAACTTAAAATTGAAAACAATTTAAATAATAATACACAACATACTCTTTTGACACAAATAAGTACTCGAAAGAGCCCAAACAAATACTTATATAATATACAGTTAAACAGGATAACAAATAGTCTAGTAATTAAACCCCATATCAAATGGGAACAAGAAACAAATAACATTAACTGGAATATTGTACATACAATACCATTCAGATCTCTTATCAACACTAAATTAAGAGCATTTCAATATAAATACATTATGAGGATAGTTCCAAATAATAACTTTTTATTTAAATGTAAAATTACCAGTACAAGATTATGTGATTTCTGTAATATGTTTAATGAATCAAACAAACATCTTTTTTGGGAATGTCAATGGTCTAGGAGCTTCTGGACAGAATTACAAGTATTTTTAAATGTTAAACAAATAGATATTAAATTAAATTATGAAATAGTCTCATTTGGATATATTGACCAGAGTAGCTACTCGACATTCATAAATTGCATATTGATAGTTGCAAAATATTTTATCTTTAAAAACAAATATGAAAAAAATTGTCCAAGCTTTTATAATTTCAAAAACTATTTAAAATATCACGAATCCATAGAAAGACTGATTGCATTTGCTAAAGACAAACTCGAAGAGCATGATAGGAAATGGAACCAGCTTCAACTTCAACTTTAATAAGTTTGATGCACTGTGATTACTATTTTAAAAGACAGTGTTCAGTAAACTCTCTCTTTTTTCTTGTCTACTTCTATCTTCTTCTTCTCTTTTTCATATATTGTCTGTCCTAATTTCCTCCAAAATTCATTTCCCAGAATACATTTATTAATTATGCGCTCATATACGAAATAACATTTGCACTGAATTCTGTAAATATATATATGTTTGTAGCAAAATTGTATGTACTTAAAATGTATTATGGAAATATTTTTTTAAAAAAAAAAACCCAAAAAAACACAAACGTCACGATAGATGAATGAGGTTAAGGAACCATAGGGTCACTTAATAACAAATTTCTTGAACTCGTTTAATAAAACTTTATATAGTGAAATGAGAACTCATGTCAGATCCTATATATACTTGATGTGGTAACTATTTATCAATATTCATTCTGAAATAGAGAACTCGTTCACGAAGTGTTGGGCCATTATTACATAACATGTGGCCTAAATTACTTTACGTGCTTGTTAAGCTGCATTGTCCCTAAGCTGCACATGTAACCAGTTGTCAAATTGAAGAGTTATGTTTGTGTGGAAACATTGATCTACTCTCGTTTTGATGTCTCGTTCATGCTCCAAATGCGGAACAATTCCAGTTTTCTTTATCTTACATCGTTGTCTGTGGGCGTAATTGTTTGTTTAAATATTTGGAAGCGTTAACCCTTTCTCTCATACGACAATTCTGCAGCAGACGACTTTGAACATATTTTGTTAAAAAATAGAAAAATTCTATAATTAAATGGATAACCTATGACTAAAAGTGGAAAACATTGTGGCAAAAGGAGAAATTGCTCGTTTTGAGAAATTTCTTCTTTTTCCACTATGTTTCCAAAAATCCGTCTGCAGCAGAGGTGTCAGAAAGCGTCTATATGAGGGAAAACGTTAAGAGATCCATTACCACTCGCTATACTGGGCAACTGATAAGCAATTCGATATCGAACTTAGATATACATGTAGATGGCGAATATATACCCCATTGGTTTTCAATTTAATTCGGACGATTCTGCAATAAAATCAATACGGTATGAGGTCAAAGACTTGAGGCCGCTGAAAGTCAAATTCAATTGGTGTCCTATTCAGTGGTCTTTGTGATTTTTATTGGAATCCTATCGACGTTGAGAGCTGTTTTAACCATTAAACCCTTCACCTAATGGACAGTTAACATCGCACGTTCTAATTTGATTAGGGGTTTACACCGTTTTTTACATTATTTCAGTTATACCAGTACTAGGCTATGAATTTGCCTTGCCCAAGTAAACTCCACCATGACCGCTGCGACGCGACTGGGGATCGAGCCCGGGACCCCCGGTTCCGAATCCCCAACGCTAATCACTAGGCAACGGTGGATTATTTCATGCCTTTGATTATCAAATGATATGTTTTGGTGTCTTTGTGTAATGTTTTGCCCATTCATGCACAAATGTGAACATCAGTTATCGCAGAGTCCATTCGGAAAATAGGGAGAACGCCGATGACATCTGACGAACTAACAAGCTAAATGGAATATTATACTAACACAGTCAATTCCAAAAAACCTCCAACTTATACACAGAAATATCTACGTGCATTAAAACACTTATACGCAGAATAGAAATAGCATTTCGATGATACAAATCGACCTCTTTTGACCAGAAATAGGAGACCCATCTAAGAGCGGTGGTTGATAGACAAATTGCTGGTATTTTTCTCACTTAAAACACCGAGCGCATTTCGATGAAGATCGCTTTGTTCGATTACATGTTTTTGCAATTAAAACGGTCCATAAATTCAATGCCTCTCATTCTAAACTGATTAAGCGGTAATTGTAAGAGCGCTTAGATAATCGCTTGAGCTCCAAATGAACACAGGTTTTGTAAATCTATTTTAGCAATAATGCGATGTTTGTCGATATTTTCTTTATGGGAGACGCTAACTCGTCGAAAATCACACTTCTGAGAATCGTTGTTGCATGTCGCTGAAACATCAATGAATACTGGTCTCTTTAAGCCTGTTTTTTTGTCCCTCAAAGGTTTAACCCTTGTTCGTGTTTGCCATTCGTCCTTCTTTTGAGTGATGTAGTAACTATGGGATGAACATTGATGATTGTTTAAGGACGGCGTCTACGTGTTTGGAGCCCTATTGACTCTCAATAAAATGGTCACATACAGATACATTGGAGTAAAATCACTTACTTTTTCAAATATTTGGCCACACATTAAGAATTAAACATCGTAGTAAAATACAAGTGATTTGATAACCTAACTTATTTTTACACAACACATGCTTTGTAAAACAGCTGAATAGCGACCCGTTGTCAATTTGTAAGTATAGACAATGTGACTGCAACGGCATAGTTGTTTCTTCTGTTGCGAAAATCACCTAATAATTTTAAAATGCATGTCCAGTTTTCAATCAAAATATGGGTCAAACTAGAATTTAGTACTTGCCTTGTATTTGACTAAGATTTTGAGTACATGTCCTGTTTTTTAACGTCATGGCACACTCTCTAGACATAAGCATGTTAATGTCGAGGATGACTTTCAAATACCCAATGATTATAAATGTATAGGCCAGCTGAATTTATTACTTGCTGAGCTTGGGTCAACGTCATTAGATATGCTCGGATGATGAAATTCGGGTATTGATGTCACAGTTCACGTTCAGAAACTGTTAACCCTTTCCCTCATGCGACAATTCTACAGCAGACGACTTTGAACCTATTTTGTCAAAAAATAGAAAATCTCTATAATTGAATGGATAACCTATGACTAAAAGTGGAAAACATTGTTGCAAAAGGAGAAATTGCTCGTTTTGAGCATTTTTTTCTTTTGTCATTATGTTTTCAAAAAGCCGTCTGCTGTATAGGCGTCAGAAAGCGTATATATGCGGGAAAGGGTTAAACAATCAAATATCTCAATCGTTATCAATCCAAGTTAGGAATGTACTTAATTCAATTATAAATAAATTAAAGTTATTAAACATGACAAGAAAAAGCTCTATTGTGCATTCATTGATTTTAAAAAAGCCTTTGATCTTGTTTACAGAAACGGTATCTGGTACAAACTGATACTGCATGGCTGCTCTTCAAAAATGGTAAATATGTTAAAAGGAATCTATAACAGAGTGAATTCTTTGAAAGCTACATGGGAGTTAAACAAAGAGAAAATCTCTCACCTCTTTTATTTATATTTTTCATCAATGATCTATATGACAATATTAAAAACAATACTTTTGACACATTTAGTATTGATGACCTACAAATATTTTTACTTCTATTTGCTGATGATACTGTGTTATTCTCTTATTCAAAGGAGGGTTTGCAAAATCTAGTAAATCAAATGTATAAGTATTGCAATGATTGGGGCATAGCTGTAAATACTAATAAAACTGTTGTAATGGTTTGCACAAGTGGAAATAGAAAAGCAAATATTGATATATTTTACAATAACATTAAACATGGAAGTTGTCAACAAATTTACCTATCTGGGGTTCACCTTATCCTCCAATGGTTGTTTTTATCAAGCACAAAAATCCCTTTCACAACAAGCACATAGAGCAGTATACTCATTATATGGCCTTTTTGACATTGTATCATTAAATATCACTGGAAAACTAAAACTTTTTGATATAATGATCTCGCCAATATTAAACTATGGCGCTGAAATATGGGGTTTCCACAAAAGCCCAGATATAGAACGTGTTCACATTAAATTCATGAAACAGATTTTATGTGTACGTCAACAAACTACTGGATCTGCAGTCTATGGGGAGCTTGGGCGATTTCCAATGTATATCCAAAGGAAAATTCAAATAATGAAATATTGGCATAAAATTGTAAAGAACCTTTATTTAATGCAATATAAACTATTTAAGATGTCAGATGTACAAGGAAATAACATAAATGACTGGACACTGAATGTCAAAAAATTATTAGATTCCACAGGATTCTCATATTTATGGACTACCCAGCATGTAACAAATGTAGACTTAAAATGTGTCATTCAGCGAATATGTGATCAATACGTTCAGTCATGGTTCGATGATATAAGTAAATCTAGCAAGCTAGAAACATATTATTTTATAAAAAACAGTTTTGAACAAGAAAAATACATATCCAGTGTAAACAATAATAATCACAGAATAGCCTTAACACGATTAAGATGCTCAGCACATAAACTTATGATAGAAGAAGGTAGAATAAGAAACATTGAAAGAGAAGCACGCTTAAGTACTTTATGCAATATGCAAGTAATTGAAAATGAATACCATTTTGTACTTGTTTGTCCCTTTTACAGAAAATTACGACATGAAATATTGCCAAAGTATTATAATTCATGGCCAAATAAAGACAAATTTAAAGCATTGCTCCAAACCAGTAATAAGGGGTTATTATGGAAATTAGCTAAATTCGTTTATTGTTCAAATGTGTTAAGAAAGTCTATGACTGGTTAAAACCTAACTATGCATTATTAAATATTGTAATGTATGTATGTAAAATCATTATTATTCATGTTGTAATGATTGAATTAATTGATGATGATATGTATAAATGTATATATATGTATGGGAGGAAATGTAAAGTCATGTTGATGAATATCTTAATTTATTTATGCTTTTCTCGAAAGAAGCATGCAGAGATGAAAATGGAAATACTTTAATTTATCACACACAGAAAAACTTTGTAGATTGATGTATGTTCAATGCAACCTTCAAATTAGTAAAATTAATCAATAATATATGCTTAGTGCTTGCATGGAGTAACATGTCAATGTGATGCCATGTAATCAATTTTAGCAAATTCTGTTTGAATAAGGAACATTTTGCTCTGTGCTATAAGTACTTTTGTGGATATATGTGTATGTGTGTGTGTGTGTGTGTGTATATGTGTATAATTAAATTAATATGTTTACTTATCAATATCATGTATCAGGTTGTAGAATCTCATAACTGCCACTTGTTCTGCATTTCCCTGAAAAAAGAAAAATAATCTCACAAAGAAACAGGTCACACAGTGTATTAACATATATACAATACAAATTGTTGAAAAATTAGCAGAAATAAAAGGAAAATTCAATGATTATAAGACAAGTGTAAAACAATGAGTCTTCCAAGTTTAAGACTGAAATGGAAATTGGTGTAAATCCAAATTCATCACAACATTAACAAGCCAAACATAAGACATTACTATCAAATTGATTGTTATAATTAGGGTCTCTTATTATTATAAACAATAAATATTTTGGTGTAGATATTACAGGAAATCACTTATCTGATATTGCTTAATGGTTAAGTGTCCAAAATGTCTTGCTGTCCGAAATCAAATATATCCGAATTATTTTTCACTTGTGAACACCACTTTTGAAATTACCGTTTAAAAACAGTAACACTAGTCCAGGAACTGAATAAGCACGATTTAACCGGTAATTATAACAGGATTTCCATGTAACGTATATCCACCTACATTAACAATATAGATAAGTAACGGTTCATGTCCGTTAAAGCACGATGTTCATGCACAATCCCGTTGAAGATCTCTGAAGGGAGATAATCCATGATGAAACTACGTATTTGTCCTCTTTTCTGTCTTCAACATTCCATGCACTATACGTTTTGTTTGGTGGTATTTGTTGTGTGTTAAATCTGTGGTTTTGAAATCTTTGCCAAATGTATTATATGTCAATTGAATAGGTACGTGTATTTTCGTAAATGTAATTATGTTCATCTGCTCATTTCATAGCATGGACATAGACATAATAAACATTATTATGGCTATGGCCTGAAATGATATATGTTCTGGACCTACGGACATGTATAAATATTCCAAACCCACGAACATATATGTACATACGAGTCTCTTCAATGTATATATATATGTGTTTTCTCTTCAATGTATCTATGCGTATATGTTGTTCTCTTCCATGCATCTATGCATATATGTTGTTTTCTTTTATGCACATATGTTTCTCCCTTCAATGTATATATATGTCTAATTTGTTATCTGTCATGTATGTTTACGGCGATGTAAAATAACTTTATATGCCGAATAAATAAACTTGAAACTTGAAACTTGTTATACCTTAGGAATCGAAGTGTTAAAAAATTAATTAAGTGAACCCATAGGTGGCTTCAAATGACAAACAAAATATTTAGTTACTTTTTCAAATAAGGTTTATTTGGTACATACAAACCCTTTTCTATATATGGCAGCACAATTAGGTACGTAGGATAGGTTTTCGAATAATGTCACAAACATTCATTTATGTCAGTTAAACACACTATCCGGTATATATGCAACTGATTCGGTGCAAATTGCCTAACCTTTCGAACTCAGCAGACGACTGAAAATAGTTTCAAAAGACGTCTGCTTCAGAGGCGATAAAGTTGCCTGTATCAAGGCGCTCCGCTGTGGTCGAGTGGTTAGCTTCTGGGATTTGAAACCGGGTGTCCCGGGTTCGATTCCTAGTCGCGGCACTACGGTCATGGTGTAGTGCCCTTTGGCAAGGCACATTTTCTAGCCTAGTACTGGTTTGTTTACCCGGGGATCATGAATAAGCGAACTGTCATCGTGAAACAACTGATATAATGTTGAAAGCGGCGTAAAACCCCAATAAAACAAATAACAGGTTCTCGGCAAAGAGTCAACGGGTGTGTGTTCAAATCTTTGCATACACTATAGGCGTGTCTAGATAAAACTTCCGGTACAGCAAACGAGTTTATTTACGACACCACCATTCCCAGTTCAAACAGTATGACAATGGGTTCAAAGAGTAAGCTTCATTACGTTGTCACAAAGGTATTGGCTGCCCAAAGTACTCGGGTTATTCCCAACATACGTGACACTGGACAGTAACGTACAACATAAAACACGAGAATCAAAAGGACAATGAATGTCACTGTTCTATAAACAGACTGAACCACACCAACCATCCATAAAGGTTGTTTAACCTTCAATGTCTCAACATACAACACATTCAACTGAAGACGACCAAGAAAACATGTTGGCAAACATTAAATATCTTATAATTGAAAACATTGTGACAAATGGAAAAACAAGTCTTAATGAGAAATATTTCTTTCTATCATAATGCTTTAAAAGGTCTTCTGTTGCATATGCATGAAAATGCGTCTGCAGATGGGAAAGGGTTAACATGTGAACGTGCACGTTTTTATGAAAGGTAAATGTTCTTGTCAATGCTTCGGCAAAATGACGAAGTGAACTGTGCTTCAAGAACGCGTACCTTAACAACGTCGATTTGCATCCATGCCATCTGTCAAAAAGTGAAATGCCAAGTATTCTAGATATGCAATGGTATCGCTCGCTTAAAGGCACGTCCGGCCGAATGTGGAGGATTTATTGTTATCTTTGTTTAACTCTTGACGTATGTGCTGGACACTATAAACTGCCCGATTTCTTAACTTTTCACATCTGTAAAGCGCTGACGTGAAGTCCCTTTATAGTTTCAAAAGTTGAGTTTCAATATGTATAAAGCCATCATTCGAAGATTATCCAGAGTTATTAGACTTGTATCATTCTAGCCGGCACTTTAATCCATACGTCATTGGCCTGATTAAAACCCCTGTTGATAAATAGATAATACAGGCGGGTCCTAGGGAATAAGTCTCAAAATTGAGTTTCATTTCAGACTACCTGCAACAATCTTATGTCCAACACCTTTGCTGACACCGAATGACACAATCCAGGGTTGCAAATCAATGTGGGATCCTTTGTAACTCCTGTCAAAATTATGTGGGACCCTTTGTCGTCCACATTGTCAAAATGATGTGGGATCCTTTGTCTACCTAGTCAAAAAGGGACAGGGATCCTTTGTCCAGCCCCCGAAACAGTCACTGTGTCAACGAATTAAATCGACGTTAGGTAAACTGAACACTCTAGTGAAGCATGTGCTTCTGAGACTATCGATTTGTATCCAATTTGAGTTTGAGACATGTAATGACATTGAATTAGCCAAACGGGTACACAGTGGAAATTCGTAGCAGTTTAGGTTCAAGTTTGCCTGTATATCTGCTTCGTAATATACGCAAATAGCCATCAGACTCTAAAACCTTATGCTAGTAATAAGTGAACGGCGTAGATATTGACCAGCCTGCGTGGATGAACACACTGATCAGAATCAACACTTTTCACAGAAGCCAACTATTATCAACTCAACTTAACTCAATATACAATCAGGCATTACATTATTGATGAGACGATTGTATTGACGGCGTGCATGGTGTTTGTTCCATCCGACGCTGTTATTAGATAATCCGTTCCCATATGCAGACACCTCTTGACGTATCTGGGGCAGACGATCATTCAATTCACTGTGGCAAAAAAGGAAAAGTAGTTCCAGTGTCCACACTACTTTCATATCTATTGAAAAGTATGCCTTCATTAATTGAAAGTTTACATGTATATTTTGTTCAGATGTAGACAATATCAGATGCTAAAGGTTACAATGCATCAAATTAATTGCTTCTTTGTTTCCATGTAAATGGACGAGTTTCAGTCCTCAATTGTCACACTTTTTAAGCGTTTCTCATATAGAACGCCATGTATCATTGAAAATAGTTATCTATAAGCTTTAAAACAATCAAAAGAAAAGGGGGCGGGGGTCATGTATTATATGTAAGAAACAACTTACCAGCAAAAATGGTTACCGTCATTTTGGACCAAATCAGGCCTGGACAAAACCGGTGTTTAGTAATCTCTACTTTCACTTTCAAACAATGTCAAACTACTAAAAGTGATAAAATCAATCATTTCCATTGCATCCTAATTACATTTATAAGGAATTTTATCTCAATGTCATATGCAATACATTCTGGTGATGGTTTACACTCATTTCTACGCAAACAAAGGTTTTTTAGGGACTATTTGACGTAGATCAGCATGACAGCGGATATATTTGGCGTAATTTGACCTAAAGATGTGTTGTATGCTAATAAGGGTTAACGTTTGATACCAAATTACATTGAAATGATAACAAACCTAGGTCAGGCTGCATTCAATGCATTTGGACATTATAAATGAAGGATGCAAACAGTACGTGAACGCATCGCCGTTGGTACATATATGAGCCTTTCCACGAAATAAAAACACCATTGTTGACTGCGCAAAGTATCGACCCGGATCAGCATAAGCATGGCGCGCAGGCTTACCCGGACAGACACGTTTCGCCTCCTGTGGATTTTCAGGAATCATTACTCTATACCTCTACCCATCTGAAACGGAATGTGTCGGCCCAAAATTAGGCTGATCTGGGTCGACACGTTACGCAGAGTCCATAATAATGGTCTTCAGGTGGAACGGTTCATATAAAATCCAATATATATGCTAAATGTTTATTATATTACATGTTATTTGAATCAGATTCCGTTCGAAAATTGTAAAAAAAAAAATCTAAACAAGAAACAAATGATAATTAGCATTTAGAGGTTATTATTGAGAAATTCGCATTTAAACAATAAACATGAAGCAGTTATCTATTACTTCTTTATTCAGTCAATGGTATTTAACATAGCGCATTGGGTTTTCACATATACATGAAAGTTTGTATGTATTTTGATGATGTTTAGTTATTAGAAATATTTTATTATGAAAACTATTCGCTGGTTTAGTTCAATCAAAGGTTTTTCGTTACCACTTCCTTTTGTATAGATCGAGTTGTAATAATACATTTCATTGGCTTATGGTTGGTTTAGATATCCAATCAATAATTGTTATGTTTTTAGAATACGATCATTTGATTGGTTGATTCGAGTAATTTTGAGGGAAAGGAAGAATGCTAATCTTCACAGTTCGAACAGTGTTTGACGGGTTCAGAAGTCACATTTGAAAGAAAATTGAATATGTATCTATACAATACACATATTTTATTGCGTTAAACAAACAATACTTATGCTTATAACAAATAACAAGTGAAAAAACGCAATGGCTTAAAACGCATATGAGCCGCCCCGAGAGAAAACCAACATTGTGGATCAGGGCCGACACATTCCGTCTCAGGGGGATAGAGGTATAGAGTAATGATTCCTGAAACAGAAAATCCACAGGGGGCGAAAAGTATCTATCAGTGTAAGCCTGTGTGGCATGCTTTAGCTCATCCGGATCGATACTTTACGCAGAGTCCACACTGTTGGTTTTCTCATACGTAACATAACATCGAGCAATGATCATTAGCAATTAGTAAATTTAGTTTAACAAATAGGATTTAGCGTAGTACATCAGTCCGCCCGGGGCTTCAATGGAGGGGTATAAGTTAACAAATATATCAATGTATTGAGAACAATAGATTCAATTTCATTTCCTTCGTTAGAGACGCATAATGGGATTTCCATTTGTCCCTGGTGCTAGAATTTCGTCATTGTTGTCTAGCTTAATGTGGCGGATAGTATATTTTACGATATTCTAGAAAGTGGTATACAGATTTATCACACTAAATAAGTGGTCTTGGTAGTGCTAATTGTTTAATACACGCATTGTTCTGCCGGTCCCTCTATATTTACTAATAAATCGAATCCTATAGGACGTTTTATTGCTGTTGTATGTAAAAAGCGAAATGGAAGTCCTTTCTGTCTAGAAGATCGGATTTCATCATGAATGAACATTATACCATTCATAGATGGTGATTTGCAGTTGGTAAAGACTACATCTGTATTGTTGTTTTCCTCATCTCAAACCCTCCGTATAAGTTATTAAAATTAATTTGACAAAACCTTTCGTTTTGTTACACATGCTTATTTCCCTGCAATTTGACGTTCTCTCCTGTTGGTTGACTATACTAATCAACATAATTTGTATTCATATGTGTTTGTTATAACCTTATATTTTGTAATTGTATTGTATAAACATGCATGTACATGCTATGTATTGCATACCGAAATAAGAAGCTGGTTAGTTCATTCTCTCGGCTGAGAGAAACGAACGGAAAGTGTTTAATTGCCTAATGTATTCATACGTGTATGCTGATGGATTGTACATCATTTTCGCATAATAAAATCTATCTTATTTTATCACATGACAATGCTTGTATCCGATCTAATATAGCCATTACGTGTTTCTTTATATGTTACACGTGTAATATAACATGACCGAATCGCTATTGTTGTATTCATCCGCGAATGTTTACAAAATGGCTGAGAACGTGTACCCGGTAAACACAAACGTCAGGATAGATGGATGAGGTTAAGGAAACATTATCGGTCAAAAGAATATATGTTTTTGTGATAAGTTAACAGTTTATTAAGTATTACATGTTAGGACTATTTTGTGAAAGCGAAACCCCGATTTTCTTTTTGTTTTCGTCATGTGATGAAAAAAGTCTGACATTCGTTGTCATTTCATAAAGTTTTTATTAAACTCGTCTAAGAAATTTGTTATTAAGCTCGCCAAAGGCTCGCTTAATAACAAATTTCTTGAAATCGTTTAATAAAACTTCATATGAAATGAGAACTCATGTCAGATCCTGTATTTATACGTGATGTAGTAACTAGTTATCAATATTCATTCTGAAATAGAGAAATCGTTCACGAAGTGTTGGGCCAAAATTACGTAACATGTGGCCTAAACTATGTTACGTGCTTGTTAAGCTGCATTGTCCCTCACGACATGTAACCAGTTGTCAACTTGAAGAGTTATGTTTGTGTGGAAACATTGATCTACTCTCATTTTGACGTCTCGTTCATGCTCCAAATGCGGAACAGTTCCAGTTTTCTTTATCTTACATCATTGTCCGTGGGCGTAATTGTTTGTTTAAATATTTTGGAAGTGTTAACCCTTTCCCTCATACGACAATTCTGCAGCATACGACTTTGAACATATTTTGTTAAAAAAAAGAAAATCTCTATAATTGAATGGATAACCTATGACTAAAAGTGGAAAACATTGTGGCAAAAGAAGAATTGCTCGTTTTGAGCAATTTCTTCTTTTGTCACTATGTTTTCTGCAGAGGTGTCAGAAAGCGTCTATATGAGGGAAAGGGTTAAGAGATCCATTACTACTGGGCAACTGATAAGCAATTCGATATCGAACTTAGATATACATGTAGATGGCGAATATATACCCCATTGGTTTTCAATTTAATTCGGACGATTCTGCAATAAAATCAATACGGTATGAGGTCAAAGACTCGAGGCCGCTGAAAGCCAAATTCAATTGGTGTCCTATTCAGTGGTCTTTGTGATTTTTATTGGAATCCTATCGACGCTGAGAGCTGTTTTAACCATTAAACCCTTCACCTAAAGGACAGGTAACATCGCACGTTCTAATTGGATTAGGGGTTTACCCCGTTTTTAACATTATTTCAGTTATACCAGTACTAGGCTATGAATTTGCCTTGCCCAAGTAAACTCCACCATGACCGCTGCGACGCGAATGGGGATCGAACCCGGGACGCCCGGCTCCAAATCCCCGACGTTAACCACGGCGGATTCTTCCTCGCGTTCATTTTATAAAAGTATTATTTGACTTTAAAACCCTATGTTGTGAGTCTTTTAAAATCATCATCCATCTG
>JASEVX010000005.1:56689259-56766862 GCA_031761405.1 Serripes groenlandicus | reverse complement strand
ATACATTGTCAACATATAATTACCAGTCACGTGAACAAGTGTATAAAACCAAGATATGGGGGGAGGTGGGGGGAGGGGGTTTAAAAAAATAATTCATTATGTCTATTTATCTCTTTTTAGATGGAAAAAGAGAGCAATATGAGGTTTAACATACTTGCAATCCAATTGTTGTTACATTAATTTGCATACGCTATAGTGTACACCATATATCTAACGTGTCTTTTAACATAATTGACATGTCTTGTTCACTTTCGTCTTAAATAACTGCGTCGTCTGCATAGAGTAGAATGCAAATCTTTTTATCAACAACTGATATCCCGAGTTCCATATTGTTTTATTTCCATGTGTACTTTATTTATAATACAGTGAGTAAAGTGTAGGTGAAATAACATTTCCCTGTTCTACAAATCATTCAATATCAAAATAGTTTGTATAAAATACAAGTTTTTCACTCTGATCTGGGATCATCCTCGGTACCCAGGCTATTCATAAATATATATGATACCCTGGGCAAATTGGCTAGCGAAACTTCGTAAAGCATGCACCACGATTTCCTCCGTAACTACACTGTGATGTTCGTATCGCATGAGATGTGTGTCATGCGGCCAATCAAGCGGCTATACCTGAATGTTTTTAAATGCTTTATTATTCTCCATAACTCCACTGAGCTTATCTTTAAACGTATAATCGTCTGTCGAAACATTATCTTTTTCGAACTTATGGTGTTCAACCCTTTCCCTCATCCTATAGACGCTTTCTGACGCCTCTGCAGCAGACGGGCTTTTGAAAACATAGTGACAAAAGAAGAAATTGCTCAAAACGAGCAATTTCTCTTTTTGCCACAATGTTTTCCACTTTTAGTCATAGGTTATCACTTCAATTATAGAGATTTTCCATTTTTTTGACAAAATATGTTCAAAGTCGTCTGCTGCAGAATTGTCGTATGAGGGAAAGGGTTAACAATAGATTGCATTTTCACTTCAGAATTGGACGCCGCGGAATCATTGATGTAGTATTGTCCTTGTGCCACGGTTCCAATACTAGTTATAATTTATGTAAGCCTCTAGCAATCAATATGCAATAGATAAAAAGGACGAGGCGTTACAAGTCTTGCCAGCCTCATTGATGACATCGGACAGTCAGAGATCACGAATTGCGTTCTACAGTTGATTTAAAAAAAAAATCAATTTAGATTCTATCAATGCATTTTTTCAAATAAATCTGAGTACTCGTCACTTATCGCACTCAAAGGTGACATTCGTTTAATTTTGTGGTAAATATTAAATTTTTGGAAAAGAGGATTAAATTATAGATATTTGAATTTGGCAACATGTCAGTTATAATAGAACCGTTCATTGGACGTGTAAGCGAATCGGACACGGTTAAAAGAAGACTGGCATTTCAAAAAAGCTTCAGCCAAGAGGTAAGACTATTTTGAATACATTATTAATTGGTAAGGAGATTTCTATGGCCGTCATCATTTTATGTCTTAGTAAATATACCAAAGTCAAGTGCGTTCTAAAACTGTTCGGGTTCTGGGGTTGAAGAACAGAATAGTATCGCGAATTCATCCATTGCTATGCTTATCTACCTTTAGTGTTGTCCATTTGAGAAACGACCTCTTTTTTCCAACACTGTGTATGGCATATATTAAACTGTCAAGTCCGACGGATTGAAAATAAATAAATAATATAACTCTGATTAACAAGTAGTCGAACAGTATTTAAACTTTTTAGTACAGAACAGAAAATAACATATGTTTAGTACACGTAATTTTTACAGGTTTTTGTGTTACAAAATACATATTTTATAAACATATCAATATCATCATTACAAAATTGTTAACTATGTAGTGAGTGATATTCTTAAGAAATATTAAGAAATATAACTCATATAAAAGATGAATATTTGTAAATCATCAAACTAAAGTACAATATAATAATAAACAAATTGATAATTTACGAATTACTATCATAATCGAATACGATATATATAGAACAGAACAGAATAGGAAAGAATCTTTATTAACAGAGCATGTCAGTGGAGATGTCCTTCGTAACAGACCCGGACATACTTAATCTTTTAGCTGCCAAAGGCAATTAAAGGATTTTGCAAACAATGCAGATTCAGGTGAGACAGTTCGTATCGAGCTGTTTTACCTGAATATTCCGCATTGTTTGTCATTTAGACATTAAATCTTACCAAATATCCATGGAGTGGTCCAATTTTCAACATGGAAGAGTCGACTCTTTGAAATTCGGCCGTGAAAGAGTTAAGTGAAACGAATCAGTAAATACTTAAACTTCTAGGAGCCGCGTCTGGCGATTTGGGGTCTAAATATTTCTGCGAACAGTCAACACTGTAATTCTCTGCAAATCCTTGTGCAGACTCACCAGTCCCCACGGTGAGCTATATGCTTCAATGGCCGGAATGCTTATTCTGATTAATATTTTTAGAACAGTGGTCCCGCTCCCACTCAAAATCAATTTAAACTGTTATGTTTTTGGCAATTTGCTTTTGTCAGCCTGAAAAATGCGTGTGCAGTCTCTCCAATCGCCACTGTCAGTATTTATGCTTCAAAGGCCTGAATGTTTATTCTGATTGTTTTTGGGAAGAGTTGCCTCCAACATGTTCTTGTTAGCCTGAAAATGTTTGTGCAGTCGCTCCGGTCTCTACTGTCAGTCTTTATGCTTCAAAGGCATGAATGTTTATTCTTATTAAAAAAACATAGAAGAAAGCCCGCTATTAATACTAAAAATTAACTTTAAACTGTTATGTTTTCGCAATTTGTTCTTGTTAGCCTGAAAATGCTTGTGCAGTCTCACCAGTCGCCACTGTCAGTCTTTATGCTTCCAAGACCTGTATACTTATTTTTATTACAACATATAGAACAGTGGCCCCACAAGTTATGCTCAAAACTAACTTTTTAAACAATAATGTTTTTTTGGCAAACTTGTTTCTTGTTAGCCTGAAAATCCGATAAACCAGCAAAAACTGTTGTTAAATGTAATGTCGCTGGTATGTTTATGTAATTACTAAATGCACTGAAGGTACTAATAAAAGTATATAAAGGTGAATTTATTTGAAAAGTATGATGTTACAGGATAAATCCTTCTACGTTGCATTTTGTCTTAATCCTGGTCTACTTATAGACTCATTATGATGCATATGATGCAGACGAATTTTGAATAAAATTGTGGCAAATGAAGAAATTGCGCATTACGATAATTTTTCCTTTTGTCACAATGTTTTCAAATTAAGCATGTGAATTATTGCAATAAATTACCTTGTAGACAAACCAAGTAAGCTTTATTTATTAGAGCCGTTCCCCGAGAAATCAACATTATGGACGTAAAGTATCGATCCGGATCAGCCGAAGCATGCCGTGCAGACTAATCCGGGCAGAAACTTTTCCTTTCCTGTGGATTTTCTGTTTCAGGAATCATTACTCTGTACCTTTATCCCCCTGAGACGGAATGTGTTGGCCTGGATTAGTCTGCGCGGACTGCGTAGGCTGATCTGGGTCGATATATTACGCAGTGTCCATAATATTAGTTTTCTCGTGAACGACTCATAAACAAAGGTCTCCCGATTACTACAACATCTGATAGTTCTAATATATTGTTAAACCTTAATCAATTCCTGGAACGGGTATGTACGTATTTAGAAAATAAGGCTCAGACGAGCAATCAGAACTGCTGCTTCGTTGATTTCGTAAAAATGAGTGTATCGTTGGCTTGCTTGTCATAATTCACATTAAATAATAAATTAATTTCGAAAGCTAAAAGACATACATAAAGCTAACCCCTTCCAACTTGTAAACGCATTTTGACGCATCTGCAGCAGACCACTTTTGAGACGACTTAATGAGCAATTTCTACTTTTGCCACAATATTTTCAACTCCTTTCAATAATTATTCTTTAAGTTTTAAGAGATTTTGTTATAGTTGTGCCTAGAGGTTTTCAATGTCATCTGGTGCAGATATGCTGTATGTGGGAAAGCGATGGACCCCTCATACATGTCGATAACTCGATGTAATTCACACGTCATTTACGACTTCGATATAATAGGGACTCCACTGTACATAAACGGCCGAACAAATTAAATAATCCATATAAACACTTCAACAAAATTAGTCCATTGTATCTAAACGGCCGAACAAATTAAATTATCCATATAAACTCAACAAAATCAGTCCAATGTATATAAACGGCCGAACACATTACATTATCCATATAAACACTTCAACAAAATCAGTCCACTGTATATAAACGAGCAGAACAAATTAAATTATCCATATAAACACTTCAGAAAGATAAAGCTTTATATAGTTTTGACCTTAAAAACTGTATTAAACAACAATGCCAAAGCTGTCTAACTGATGGTTACGCATATTCGTGAGTTGTTTGGAGTAGTTAGGCGACGCTGCTGTAACCGGTTCGTATAGGTCAAATTACGACAAATACATCCGCGGCCAAATAGTTACACGAAATATCTTTAAAAAAAAATAAACGGCGATCAATATGAGAAAACACTAAGAAATGGATGCCGTTCTAAATTAGATACAGTGCTTAAGTAATTATAGAAATAGTTTTTGTTGACTGAAAGTGTTTACTCCCAATATCGAGAGGAGTAAAAAAGCACTGACCACTTAGTTAGGAGCGCAATCGGACTTTGATTATTACAATTAAGAGGTCATCCAGTCGATTTCGTTCATAACTCGTTTGAATTTTAGTAATTGAAAAGAGTTATTTAAAAACATATATGTTCAAATCAAATATAACATTTATGGATTGTATTAGTATTTATGTCATTTGATTGTTTAGTTTTAACGTTTTACGCCGCTTTCAACAAATAATCAGTTATATCACGGCGTTTTCTTGGAAAGTTACCAGTACTACTGGTCTATTTATCATGACACCAGTCAGTCAGTCGTAATGTTAACCCCGCAATCCTGAGCGCCAATGAAGGCAGCCATTACTACACATTTCAAAGTGGACGCTCTACCGCTACACAACCGAGGCGGCCAAGTATTTATGTCAACGCACAGGACAAAACATTATAGGTGTATAAACAAACCATACTGGTACAAAGAGTCAAATAGAACTTTCTGATTTGAATGAAAAACACCGCCTTCGAACTGGTAAATCATTCATTTACATTTTGGTTATGGAAAATATTTGTACCCAATACATAACAGTTAAAAGGCAGTGATTTAATTCATAGCCGGTATTGATTGATGTTTATGCCTTCGAACTGGCCAAAACATGCGAGTTGCGTAATTAACAAAGAATTGTGCAAATTAATCACCCCACCTTCCCCAGTGATTTGTTTTATTATCCTTGCTCGTGGCGTTTGATTGTGACTAATGTCTTAATTTAAAACTGCAATAATGTATAGCGCACGCGCTAATATTGACGTCTTCCGGATTATTCTTCATGTGAACGACGTCAAACAAAATGGCACATTATAGTTTCTCTATTTTCCACTACACAAGACCTCCTCATACTAAAAACACTGCCGCTTCCTGGTAGCTCAGTCGGTAGCAACGCGGGTTGTCAATTCACTGGTTGTAAGTTCGAAACCCAGCTCAGCAAACCTTCTTTCTGACGTTTGACAAAAGTTACTTTGACAAGCGTTATTTGTCTTCCAACAATTGGCTAACAGTATATGTGGAAAAGCAGTCAGTTGCTTGTAAAGTATTTTGTATGGAGTACCTGTGTGAGAAATTCATGAAACACATGGGTAGGTGAACTGACCGCCTTGATATGAATGGAACATTGTTGAAAACGGTGTTAAACTCCACTCAATGAAAAACAACAACAAAACCAACAACAACAACAACCAATAAACGCCACTTTTAACTTGCAATCTGTAGAGCCGTGATATCCATTGGTCCAATTCCACCAACCTTACTTAGCGCTAAACATATACTTAAATACTTAAAAGCATATTTCAACCTTTTTGTTTCCCTAATAAAATGCTAAAAAACAAGGTAACAATCTATGTCAACTTAGTCATTTACGTAAGTGCATTCCACAGTTATGTTTTACAATTAGTTACCAGTAATGCTCGTAAGAGTATCCTGGTACCAGTACATCAGTTGTAATGCTATATCCGCAATCCTGTGCGTCAATGAGTGGAACCATTGCAACCATCTTTAAAGTAACTATTATGATCCGCAAGGGAATCTTACCCTGGGTCAAATTCCACCAAACTTACTTAGCGCTAAAGTTTACTTAAATAATTTAAAGGATATTTCATAATTTTTGTTTCCCTATAATAAAAATGCCAAAATATTTCAATTCTTAACAATTCTTGTAAGTCAGCAAGGTTACTATTTATGTCTACTTAGTCATTTACTTACATTCCATCATTCATGTTTTGCAAAATATTTGAGAATCTAAAATTAGCCCTCCCGCGAGAAAACCAGCATAATGGTTTCTGCGTAATGTATCGTCCAAGATCAGCCAGCGCAGACCGATCCGGGCCGACACATTCCGTCTCATGGGGATAGAGGTATAGAGTAATGATTTCTGAAACAAAGAATCCACAGGAGGCATAAAAGGCCTATCCGGGTAAGCCTTCGCGGCATGCTTAGGCTAATCCGGGTCGAAACTATACGCCGAGTCCACAATGTTGGTTTTCTCGTGGGACGGCTCATATCAATATATCTGCGTAATGTATCGACCAGATCAGCCTGCGCTGTCCGCGCAGACTGATCCGGCCGACACATTCCGTCTAAGGGGGGATAGATAGAGTAGTTATTCCTGAAACAGAAAATCCACAGGAGGCGAAAAGTTTCTATCCGGGTAAGCCTGCGCGGCACGCTTAGGCTGACCCGGGTCGAAACTATACGCAGAGTCCACAATGTTGGTTTTTCTCGCGGGACGGCTCATATCAATATATCTGCGTAATGTATCGACCAGATCAGCCTGCGCTGTCCGCGCAGACTGATCCGGCCGACACATTCCGTCTAAGGGGGGATAGATAGAGTAGTTATTCCTGAAACAGGAGGCGAACAGTGTCTGTTCGGGTTAGCCTGCGCGGCACGCTTAGGCTGACCCGGGTCGAAACTATACGCAGAGTCCACAATGTTGGTTTTTCTCGCGGGACGGCTCAAAAGATGAAATATGCTTCTGAGTATTTAAGTATTTCTTAGCGCTAAGTAAGGTTGGTCAAATTGGACCCTGGTGTTCCGCCCTCTAGGCGGACGCTGTGATCACTTCGTCCCACTGTTCATTTACTAGTTCCAGGAAGTTTTGTCTGGCAGTTTCTTCGGATGGACTCAGAGCTATACTTTTACATGCCACAGCCAGTTTGATCGACTGCAAATGGAAGAAGTAATTCTTCCAATTGTCATTTACTTCAACTCTTTACAGTTGCTGAAAACGTTATCATCGGGCCTTTCAAACAGTTTCGATCACGATCAAACAGCACGCATAACCGTGCTTATCATAAACTCCACTTTTATTGTGGTTTCTTTTTTGTAGAAAACGCCTTCCTCCTTTTTTTTTATAAGAAATGTTTAACTAATATCGTTTCTCTAAAAAGAAAAAAAAGATATTGCATTCGTTTGAGATTAAGTGTTTAACTCCTTGGTTTATTCAGGGAAACTCTGTCTTTATCTATTTCCGTGTTGTCTTTCGGATTAAGATGTTTCGGACATATGTGCTGTTGTCTGTGAGTATATTAAGGTTTTTTGTCTACCTGTTTATTGTTTTGACTTTGCATTGCCCGTGTAAAATGATCCGTTGCATGATGAACACATAAAAATGTCATTTTGCTATTTATTAGTCGCCGGGCAGAAGCCCGCGACTTCTATTTTTAATAGGTTTTCGGAAATCACATGGGAGGGCGGCTTATTATTAGAAAGAAACAAATCTAGATGATTTGAACATATAACAATTGTGGTTGTTTACGAACACTAATAAATGACACATCTAAAATGAAATAAATATTCCGATTTTTTAATGTTTGCATTTTTTTTTTTATTTCACTCGCATTTAAGTTTTTTGTCTTATTTACGAAGACAAAAGTCGTCCCTTCAAGACGTGAACCAACACCCCCTAATGCAGACTCTTATGTGTCATCATTGAGGTCAATTTCGGATTCTCCTTTTAATAGTAATTTTAACTTACTAAATGTTGTTTTCATGTTCAAAGAGATGTCTTGATTTGTTTAGAATTCATTTAATAATGTTAATCCATGAATATCTAAAGTAGGAACTGTTTCTAAGCTAAATATAGACCCTATTCTGTTGTGTAGTTTCGTGACCTTTAACATCGATTTTCGCGCATGCGCATTTCGATATGAAAAAGCGAGTGATATTATTTTATTTTAGACAAGTACAAGACGAATGTTTGACGCAAAGCGTCAAAGAGAAGCCGCAATATTTCGTTGTACATGTAGAAATAAGAAAAAAAGAACATTTTTAAATCCACAAACAATAGAACAATTTAAACTGTAGACGGTAATGCTGATATATTTCTCCTTTTGAAGACTTTTGTTTTCTTCAAATTACCTCCCTTTAAAGCAATACCAGGATATTTACCTTGTGATTCGAATAAGATTGACAAACATTGAAATTATATGAATGAATACTATTATTTAAATAAGTAACAACAGCAAAATTAAAGTTAAGCCAAGATAAATGTGTACACATTTCGTTAATTTTTTATAGATACCCTAATGTATAGTTATGAATATAAAATTTATAAGCAAATGTTTGAATAGACTAAGGAAAGTCAAGAATACATAAATAAATCAATGCAGTCTTTTCCGGCGACATTGATGCCTTGCATCAACTTTCTCTTGTTTCTATGTAAATTGACATTACGTATTCATATTGGGACAGTTTAATTTAAACGATCAGCACATGGAAGGTACATTATAAGTTAATATATTTACACGTTATCATTAATTGTGATTCAAATGTGATCGCATTTAGACAAAATACTGAGTACTTTGTAACATTGTCCCCGATGCAGACATCACGTGAGCCGTCTAACGAGAAAACCAACATTGTGGACTCTGCGTATAGTTTCGACCCGGATCAGCCTAAGCATGCCGCGCAGGCTAACCCGGACAGACACTGTTCGCCTCCTGTGGATTTTCTGTTTCAGAAATAACTACTCTATCTATCCCCCCTTGGGCGGAATGTGTCGGCCGGATCAGTCTGCGCGGAGGGCGCAGGCTGATCTGGTCGATACATTACGCAGATATATTGATATGAGCCGTCTCTCGAGAAAACCAACATTGTGTAATGTATCGACCGAGATCAGCATAAGCATGCCGCGCAGACTTACCCGGATATACACATTTCGCCTCCTGTGGATTTTCTGTTTCAGGAATCATTACTCTATACCTCTATCCCCCTGAGACGGAATGTGTCGGCCCGGATCAGTCTGCGCGGACTGCGCAGGCTGATCTGGGTCGATACATTACGCAGAGGCCATAATGTTGGTTTTCTCGCGGGACGGCTCCTCATTTGAAGACTCGAAAATGTCTTTTTAAAGCAATCAGAAAAAAAAGAAGTTGCATTAAATGAATATTAACATTTCTCTTAAAAAAAGAAAACATCTTCCATTCAGAATAAACATTATTTTCAACATTTTATAATCATCGGGTAATTTTTCGTGCGTCTTTCATGCAGCCGAATTTATCCCCAACTGTCGTCAAGGAGATACATTTACCCAAATTAGTCGTTTGTTCATTCTAAAGCGATGAAATGCGTTTCTCCGATCCAAAGAGACTAGGTGAAGGCTGACCTCGTATTCCCATTGGTCAATACTTGTCGGGATACTAGAAACTGCCGTTAATGGGGATCGAGAAACTAAAGTTACGTGTAACCTGCGGCTCAAAGAGCCAACTAGAGTAAACTCAACAAATACATATAAGATTTTATGTTTGAATAAAATGCCATAAATGTTCCCAAAATCTGGAGCAGACGAGTTATAAAAGAATATAGGAGCCGTCCAGCGAGAAAAACAACATTATGGCCTCTGCGTAAAGTATCGAATCAGATCAGATTGCGCAGTCCGCGCAGACTGATCCGGGCCGACACATTCCGTCTCAGGGGGATAGAGGTATATGGTAATGATTCCTGAAACAGAAAATCTGCAGGAGGCGAAAAGAGTCTATCCGGGTAAGCCTGCGCGGCATGCTTAGGCTGATCCGGGTCGATGCTTTACGCAATGTTGTTTTTTTCGCGGGACGGCTCTGTTTATGAAAGCATAATAAGAGATGATAATTGAACATTCGTTTTGAGCAATTTCTCCTTTTGCAAAAACTTTTTTCAAAAGTCGTCTGCTGCAGATACATGGAGATGCGAGTGAATATGGTGACGGGTTATACTATGACCTTATGGGATCACAGTGTTAGTATACCTTTAGTAAACAATAGTTTTCGAATAAACACATGCGTCACCTGACAATGTCTCCGTAAATGAAAGCGTGACTCTACTCAACTCAAGTCGACTTTATTAGCAATCGGCATAACAACCTGACGGACGGTTGGACTTATACATAGAAGGACAAACCACGGAGATTTAAAGAGTCAATAAGTTTAGATGTGATCGCTGTATGTCTACCTACCAAAGTAGGGGACACACGATTTATATATCGTGCGAAATAAACTTTATAAATTGTTATTGTGAAAATGTCTGCAAATAACTATATAGACTATAGTGGCATTTACAATCGAAAGGGAGACGCTACGTTCTGTGTACATAGCGCAATTTAACCAATTTTCCCCATACGACAAAAAAACTTCAGCAGATGACTTTGAAAACCTCTCAGCAAGAAAATGATTTATTATTATTATTTTTATATGAAAGTTTAATCAGTGAATACCGTTGAAAACATTGTAACTAAAGAAAAAAATACACAATATGAGCAATATTTCTCCTTTTGCCACAATGTTTTCAACAGAGGTCTGTTACAGAGGCGTCAGAAATCGTCAGTAGTTGTGAAAGTGTTATTTATACGAACATTAACGGAATGATTCGTACCAACCTATTTTCGAGATGGTCTACAGTCGTCCGAATATTCTATGCACCCGTCCGCGTTTGTTAAATCACAAAGCTGTAGAATACTAAATGTAAGTGTACTATTCGCTTAGTTTTGAAAAATCACATAAAACAATACACAAATCTAATAAAGTCCTTTTAAATTAAGTTGTAACCGTATGTTCTTTAAATAAGAGCTTGTGTGATGCTTGAACTACTAGATGTCAATCGGGCAGATCATTACGTACTATTTTGAGAAATTGAACAAAACAATACACAAATCTCGTATACATTATGACTGAATGTTTTTAAATTAAAAGCTTGTACGACGATTGAACTACTACGCGTACAACAGGATATACCATTACCATTCTCAGCGTAGGCATGCGGCTGGTCTGAATCTGCTCTGGTCGCAATATATCGTGCTAGGCATCTAGAACTAAATGTATGCTCTACATTAGGGTCATGCCGAAAACGTTAAAAATGGTAGCAATGGCTATCCTCCTTGGCGCTTTAACCCTTTCCCTCATACAGACGCTTTCTGACGCCTCTGTAGCAGACGGATTTTTGAAAACATAGTGACAAAAGAAGAAATTGCACAAAACGTGCAATTTCTCCTTTTGCCACGATGTTTTCTACTTTTTGTCATAGGTTATCCATTGAATTATAGAGATTTTCTATCTTTTGACAAAATACGTTCAAAGTCGTCTGCTGCATAATTGTCGTATGAGGGAAAGGGTCAATATTACGACTGAATGGTTGGTGTCAAGATAAATGGACAAGTAGTGCAGGTAACTTACCTAGAAAACGCCGTGATATAACTAAAGAAAATGTTTAAAGCGGCGTAAAACACCAATCAATCAATCAATCAATACTCTACATTCCTGCTCGTACGTCAGTTATCGTATGACGTGATAGCTTTTCTAAACCCTTTGTTTAACACTGTCCAACATGTAGACGCTTTCTGACGCCCCTGCGGCAGACGACGTCTGAAAACATATTGACCAGAAGAAAAATTGCTCAAACGAGCAATGTCGCTTTTTTGCCACAATGTTTTCAACTCTATTCAAATAGTCTTTTTTTTATTCACCGGAAATTCCCGTGCTTTCGCTTAGATATTTTCATATGCTGCATATTTGCTGTATGTGGGAACGAGTTAAACAGACGAGTACACGGAGGGCAATTCAGGAGGAATGTCATCAACGTTAAGAAAGAGATTCCTGATGAGAAAATGCCAATTACGCTCGTCGAAAACCATTAGAGCCGTCCCGCGAAAAAAAACAACATTGTGGACCCTGCGTAAAGTATGGACGCGGATCAGTCTAAGCATGCCGCGCAGGCTAACCCGGATCTGGTTCGATACATTACGCAGAGGCCATAACGTTGGTTTTCTTGCGGGACGGCTCAATCTTTTGTTAGTCGTGGTTATTTTTGCAACTACTGTTTCTAAATAACGCTCTACCGTATTGGTGCATTCGTGCTGATGTAGTTTAACCAAACTATAATTGCTTGATTGGGGTTCAACGTCTTTTTAATCCGCTTTGAAGTTATTTCACGGTGACCAGTTCATCTAACAAAAAAGAACATAACACAACTTTTTTGTTTTTTGTATCTCATACCACAATTATGGTTCACGAGAAAAGCAATAAACATTAAACATGCAATTGTCACGAGACATGAGAAAAGGAGAGTATTCCACACATTGTTTGGTCTCCCCGCAGCTAAATCGGTAGCGCCGAGGACTGTCAATCCATGGGTTGTAAATTCGAACCCAAGCTCACCCAACCTGTATTCCGACGTTTTACAAAAGTCAATGCGACAAACGTCATTCGTATTCCACCAATAGGCTTATAGTCTTTGTGGAAAAGCAGCCAGTTGATTTGAAATACTGTTGTACGGAGTACTGGCTTGAGAAAGCCAACCACATTGGAAGGTGAATTGGCCGACGTGATATGACTGAAAATCTGTTGAAAACGGCGTTAAATTCCAAGAAATCAATCAGACAATCGTCTGCCTTGCTACCTTGAACTTGACTATTAAGTCATTGGTGGAATACGAATGACGCTTCGGACAATGTATTTTGTCAATCAACGAAGATAAGTAATTGCCGAGTCGGTATTCGAACTCACGACCGTTTGATCGATTAACCTCGTCGTTACCGATTGTGCCATCGTTGCTTGAATGAACCATACCATTAGGATGTCATAAGAAATGTTTGTCACGGCGGGAAAAATGTCCATCAACCCGAGTAGATGTATGAGCATGTTAATATGTTTACGCCGAATATTTAAATTTTAAGTTCACAAAATAAACCTATCTAAGTTTATTCTACTTGTAACTATTAATACTTATTTATACTAATTACACTTTTCTCGAATATTATATATCACGTGTCATCTACTGAATCTATACTGTATGTATTGCTTTGAAATTCTTATTATGTATATGTTGCAACAAATTGTAAAATGTTATGTAAATAAAGAACTTGACCTTATGTTTACACCATGGCCGAGTGGTTATCGGGCGTCCCGGGATTCGATCGCCAGTCGCGGAGCGAAGGTTATAGTGGAGTGCCCTTTTGGCAAGGCACATTTTCTAGCCTAGCCTAATACTCGTTTGTTTAGCCAGGAAACATGAATAAGTAAATTGTCGCCGTGATAAAACTAATATAATTTTGAAAACCGCATAAAACCCCAATAAAACTAAAACGTTTTTACAATTGTGCCATACAGATGCTTATTGCTTCCCCGATAAATTTCGAAAACTAATTGCAGTACAAATGTCACAGATGGTCTGTATCTGGGATGGGCTTAGACACATACCGAGGGCTTGGCGTGAAACGGTTGTAACTTAAAACCTATTTTGAAAACCCTGGTTTAGGGGCAATTTTGACCATTTTGTAAACAATGCAAATTTAGGTGCCATTGCTCAGAACGAGCAATGGCACCTAAATTTACATTGTTTACCAAGAAAAGTGATTTAACGCTTATAAAGACTTTATGGCGAGGTGATTAACCTTGGTAAAAAAATACCAATTTTAGATACAACTGTTTCACGCCAAGCCCTCGATACGTATACATGAACTAAATAGGTCGTAGAGAATATGGTAACTGGTTACATTCTTGAAAACAACAAAAACCTCGTTCACCAAACGAACACCAGACATTTGAGATTTTAAATTTAATGTCATTTTCGATGAAAAAAAAAAAAAATCAGCAGTCAATGTACCTTATTCAAGAGATTTCCAAAATCCTCGAACAACAATACAGCGAATGAAAAATGTCTTGATCAGACTGCGCAGAGCCTAGTACTGATCTAAACGTCACAAACGTCCGATTATAACACTGGCATCAGAGTAACTAATATATTTCCCCCAGCTCTAATGATTGTATAAAAAAGAATTTGTTTAGGTTACAATACACCAACAAAAATCCTTCTTTGTTTCCATGTAAATCGACCAGTTTCAGTCCTCGATTGTCACACTTTCTAAGCGTTGCTCATGTAGAACACCATATATCATTGAAAAGAGTTAACTCCTAGCTTTAGAACAATCCAAAGAAAATGTAGGGTCATGCATTATGCAAGAAAGAACTCACCAGGCGAAAATGGTAACCGTCATTTTGGACCGAAAGGGGAACGGACAAAACCGGTGTTTAGCATTCTCTACTTTCACTTGCAAACAAGGTCAAAATCTTAAAAGTGATCAAACCAATAATTTCCAGTGCATCCTATACACATTCACAATTGCATTTTAACTCAATGTCATATATTCAATACATTCTGGTGAATTTCTATGCAAACAAAGGTTTTTTTAGGGACTATAGTACTGTAGATCAGCAAGTCAGCGGATGTTTTTAGCTTAATTTGACCTTTAGCCCTTTCGATACACGCGTAGACTACCTATGGTTTGTATTGTATACTATTGTCAGGAAGCCAACAAGTATGATACTTTCTTTTCATATTTTTCATTTTAATATAACCGTAAGTTTTAAAAAAAGAGAAAACTCATGTTTTCCTCACTTTCTACTATAACAGCAGCTTTTAAGTCTGGTGCCAGTGCTGTTTGAGTAAAATATGGGCTAAATATATGTAGATTAGACATTAATACCAATTGATTAAGAATTGAAATCATTAACATAGCACTCATTGCGTTAACATAACATTTTTTATCGGAATATCAATTCCAGGAAAAACAAATTGTAATCAGATAAGTCACAATGGAATCAGATTCATTTGCAATCCTCATTCATTGAAGCGTTTTCAAAATACATTATCTGTGAAAATTAAAACCAGAAATCAGATGCGAAATGAATTGAAAGTTCCGGTAATCAATAATGTTTTGATATATTATCAAGCATTATTGAAATGAACAAACGGCAAAAATGAAACACTTTTGTTATTTTTAACGAAGAGATTTGCGTGTGATTATCTGGATTTCAATGAAGTCAATAGGGTATAATTTGTCACATCTGTTATTAGTCTCGACCCAGTCACACCGACCTACCGGACTGTCCCGGAGCGTCCCGGACTGAAATTTGGCCGATCCGGGGTCAGATCCGTGTTGGCTCCGTGTTGATCCGTGATCAACCGTTGTAGTGCCGTGTTAGGTCAGGGCTGGTCCGAGGTGGCGTTTTTTTGCGACCGTCGAGAGACTCAATTTCAACCAGAATCACCCCCGGATCAAGATATCTCTTGATCCGGGGTGTTCCGTATTAATGCGGGGTGCTCCGTGTTGGGTCTGGCTTCGGTGTGGCTGTAGCTTTAAAAGTTTCTACATCACCTTATATTCGTCGATTTCTATGTCCACTTCCTAGGCATTGCATAAGGACTTGCACAGAGTCTGTTGAGAGGTGCCTAACCTTTACCCCGTTCGAACGGGAATCGAGCTCTCGACATTTGGATCAGGAGATCTGATATCGACCCGTGAACCACTGTTGCCAATATACAATTTTCTTTTTTCTTTATTTTTGTGAGACACGCATATGGTCTATAACGGCGTTTCCTTGGTAAGTTACCGGTACTACTGGTCCATTCATCCTGACACCAGCCAGTCAGTCGTAATGCGAACTCCACAACCCTGAGCGCCAAACAAGGAAGGCAGCCATTACTACCATTGTATAGTTTTGAGGCACATGTCTCAAACGACTTTTGAACGAATATGTCATGTGACGGCCCACAAATAACATCATTTAACGTACAATAACAACCACATTTATTTCATTGGTTGGTTAATTGTTTGTTTGAGGTTTAACATCGTTTACAGCAGTGTGTGGTTATATCACGGTTGTCAATTCATCAGAAAGCGTGTTGGCACTGATATCCAGACAACAATCTTTCCAGGCTTCCTTTCCACGTAGCATTTAGGCTTATCCGATAGATGGTAGACGAATGACGCTTGTCGAACTAACCTATTGCGCCGCTACAAGTATATGGGACATTCGGTTACGACGAGCGCGTTTGAGTCATTTGTCAGTTGTCTACCATCTATCGGACTGACCTAACGCGCCTCTACACCTAGATGGTACCGCATCGGTGGTATAGAGGTAGAGCCTCGGTTGCGGGAGGTTGCGAGTTCGATCCCGGATCGGGTCATACCAAAACCTTAAACAAAAGAAGTAATGGCTGATACCCAATCATATGGCATTTGACCTCAACATTGTGTTGAATAGTATATTATTTTTTTCCTGTAACTTGATCGTCGGGGATGGTGCAAGCAATAGAGACGGCTTTGTCAATCTCTTGTCAAGAGCATACATACTATTAGAGAACCAAACATATCGGACCGAATCTTCGTCGACAGAGTCTAACATAATGTGTATATTTCATGTTCTTTTTATCTTTCATTTGAAGCTTCTTCTAGGTACATTGTACCACAGCATAGGATTAGAATGGATTGTTAAAGGTCGGTTTAGTCTGATCTTTATCTTCACATATCTATGGTATGTCACAAGGAGAGTAAATCATGCAGCCATTCCGGGGCTCGAACCCGGGACCTCTCGCTTTTAGGGCAAGTACTCTACCGACTGAGCTAACCTGGCCGCTTACATGTAGTCTCTCCAACTGTGTACAAGTTCAGACCGTGACAGGTATATATTGTGTTACATAACAACAAGAGGTAAAGAAAAATAATTGTATTTCGTGCGGACAAAACTGTATATGTATTGTTTATATCATGGGCCGGTGGCCTAAATATTTGAAAAAAAATATTGAATCTAAGAATTAGATAGATTAGGATAAATGACTTGTTGACTCCTGTTTTTGGCCTGGGGCTTTAGCCCCTGGTCATAGTAGTAATACCATTTTTTTCGGAGTTGGCAGCCTTCCAATTGCTGTTAGCACCAAACAACGCATGAGAAACTGCGCGAGAAAAAGAGTTCATCATGGATTCAACAAAACTGCATTTTAAAGTTTAGGATCCCCCCCATAAATATCATTTTAATGTTGTTGAAACATCAGTGAGAACATCAGTGAGAAACTTAAGGCGTGAGTACTCCAATATAAGTTTACGAAATGCTTAAATATTAATGCGCCGAGAGGTCAAAAATGGACGCTTGTTAACATTATTAACATTCGCGAAGAGGAACGGAAAAAAAGTACGAAGTCACGTGAAAAATACAGTGGCGGATTAACCGGGGGCCGTAAGCCCCGTGCGTCGAAAGATTAACGGTAAACAAAGAAAAAGCATAGCAAATGTAGTGGCGGATTTAGCGGTGCCCATAAGACCCGTGCCCGACTCACCCCGCTCCACGAAAGAAGTCACGTGAAATATACAGTGGCGGATTAACCAGGGGGCCGTATGGCCCGTTCGTCGAAAAATCCAACCTTCCAGCAGCCCCCAGGCCGTCAGCACTGCAGTGCTTTTTTTATAACTCCGATGAGTGTACATATTTCAATGAGAGGACATGCATAGTTCTACCCTCCGTTTTTATTGCAAAAACGATGATATTGCCGCAAAGGCTATTATCTGATAGCTCTTGTGTATCAAGTAATCAAAAACTGGGCTCAATTTCAAGAATGAACATTTGTAATGAAAATCATTTCATTTGCAGGAGGTCGCTAATGGCTCTATTGAATAATCTCAGCGTTAAACCCATTACGTGTTATGCCATGTATAAGCTTGTCAAAATGGACCATGTATTGATAGAAAAATAATGGAATGAACGATACACATAACTTTACATAGTTTTGTTTTTGAATAGAAAACACTGTGGAAAAAGATAACTGAATGCTTATGGTGAGCATTATTACACATTCTCAATAGATGTCTGTTGTAGACGCATGTGAAATAGACTATATAAGCCGTCCGCGAGAAAACCAACATTTCGACGTAAAGTATCGTCCCGGATCAGCTTAAGCATGCCGCGCAGGCTTACTCGGATAGACACTTTTCGCCTCCTGTGGATTTTCTGTTTCAGGAATCATTACTCTATACCTCTATCCCCCTGTGACGGAATGTGTCGGCCCGGATCAGTCTGCGCGGACTGCGCAGGCTGATCTGGGTCGATACATTACGCAGAGGCCATACTGTTGGTTTTCTCGAGGGACGGCTCTTATGGGGATCTCTCTCGTACAGATGACTCGGATGCTTTGATGCGGAACACAATTATTAAAAACAGTGTTAGGAAATGAAAAAAACAGTATTCATGATAAATATAGATCAAATAATTAATTGTTCACATGTTTTTCATTATTTGTTCTACATTTTGTCTTGAACCGATTCCTAATTGTGTTTGCTAGTGCTTAAAAAATGATGTTCCGTGTTCAGAAACCTCTAAAAATAATAACAGATATGAGTTAAACAAAGGTTTGCTCGTCGAGAACACTTTTGGCGAAATGACCATAAGCACGCAATAACGAAACCAACTATCATGACTTTTATAGAATGCTACTCATATGTTTATTTAGTTCGCTCACTCTCACTTAGAGAACAAAACCTTTTCCCCTTCTTTACCTAATATTTCAACTCCCAAGTGCTAAGTCGGCAAACACAAAGAGCTCCAGTCCAATAGGTCGATAGTATGAATCTCCAAGAAGCCAACCGTTTGTACCGCATTCATTTTAATAAGGGATCGAGCGATGTAGACATATTATTTAAAAAGTGACAGTGAAAAAAAAACAGAAAAAAAAAAAAAATACGATTCTTTTCTAATCCCACAATGTTTGCAAACAATGTTCGCTTCAGTCCTATAGAAATCGGATACCTGTATACGTTAAAGGGCTGATTGAATAAAGTGTTATTTGCTGCTAACAACACCGCGATACCAATATTGACTTTGTACCATCAAAGCAGTGTCCATGCTGCGGGAGGAAAAATATCCCGAGGCCTCCGTCAGCACCATTAACTCTTTCGGCGCCGAATTGTTTAAAAGTAGACTCTTACCATGTCCAACAATCGGGCGTCTCCATTTCTCACGTAATAAAAGTATTGGTTTATTTTAATAAATAAAAGGCAAACAATGCTGATTTCAGGTGAGACAGCTCGTTACGAGCTGGCTCACCTGAAATCTGTATTGTTTGCATAAACCTCAATATTTGCCTTTGGCGCTGAACTATGTAACAGACATGAAAGGGAACTCTTATTTAAGTATGAACATCGATCAAAGCAAATATTGTATCATTTGAACTTATCTGTAAACTTGTTAACGCTTTCCTACGTGCAGATACATTATAACTCATCTGCGACAGATGAATTTTGAAAACAGTCTGGAATAAGAAGAAATTGCTCAAAATGATTTAGCATAGATGCAATAAAATCCGTTTTGTACATGTTGATTCTATGCAGGAAAGAGTTTGATTTAAACGAATCTGGTTTTGAAGCATTCCAATCAACGTAAATGTTGGAACGCATCATTACGGACATACTTCGATATTTGAGATTTATAGGACAATTAATTCACTTCCAAGTTTCAGACGAGTTTTATCTGGGGTTTTTTACGAATGAAATCACAGGGACTGGCTCCTCTAAAAATAGATATTACCCTATATATGTATAGATATTAATATCTATGCATATATAGGGTAATATCTATTTTTAGAGGAGCATGTCCCTGTGATGAAATTAAGAATCTATCACGTAATTATATTTCTATTTAAGCATGCCTTATCAACTTCATATGCAAATACAACATACACAACTTTCTATAGGGAGTATTTTGTAAGGTATTGTAGTTGTCCTGATTTATTTCTCTATTCAAATAACTTGATGCTTATGTTTCCCGGCCTCTACCGAGACTCCAGTACTGCACCCAACATTCTCCCTGACTACCTTTCCCCAATAGACGATTCAGCCCAATGTAAGACGGAATGACGCTTGTGACAATGTATTGTGTCAATCATGGGAAAGAATGTTGATCGAGCCGGGACTCGAAATCACGACTCCTGAATCGACAGCCTTCGACAATACCAACTGAGCCTTCACAACTCAACTAGGTTGGAGGGCGTATTTCATATCCTTAAAGCTGTATTTGACTACAACAACTATAAGGTGTCGTGAATAGAAATCTCTCGCTGAGCACCCAGATTAAAGGCAATAACCCTGAACTGCCTCGTTAGTTTAGTGGTAGAGCGTCCGCCTCAGATGCGGGACGTTGCCGGTTCGATTCCCGGCCGGGTCATACTAAATACTTTAAAAATAGAAGTACTGTCTGTACTACTTAAAATTGTCGCTCAGGGTTTTGCAGGGTAAGCATTACGAAAAACTGGCTGGTGTCAGGATGAATGGACCAGTAGTACTGGTAACTTAGCCAGAACACGCAGTGATATAGCTGAACAGTTGTTGAAAGCGGCGTTAAACACCAAACAATCAATCAATCAGTCTTATCCTGATCTATAGAAAGCAAAGTTTGACGCACCTGAATTCAGACAAAGTTGGGTAACATTGTGAGGGGTGGAAAATAAACTGCTATCAACTTGTCGATTTCCACTTCAAACCAAAAGATCCTTTGTCGGTATATTGTTTTGTTTCTTTGTGTCAGTTGCGGGAATGAATAACATGCTGTTGTCCTGGAGAGAGAGAGAGAGAGAGAGAGAGAGAGAGAGAGAGAGAGAGAGAGAGAGAGAGAGAGAGAGAGAGAGAGAGAGAGAGAGAGAGAGAGAGAGAGAGAGAGAGAGAGAGAGAGAGCCTCGTTCCATGGTGGTGCCGTTACGCTGTCTTGTACGACTGGTTAATACGATTTACTGTTTGGTTTTTTATGCCGCTTTCAGCAATGTTTCAGTTATATCACGGCGCTTCCTGTGTAAGTTACCAGTACTACTGGTCCAATTATCATGACACCAGCCAGTCAGTTGTAATGCTAACCCCTAATCCTGAGCGCCAAGGAGGCCAACCATAACTACCATTTTTAAAGTCTTAGGTATGACCCGACCGGGGATCTAACCCGCGACCTCCCGTACCCAAGGTGGACGTTCTACTACTACACTACCGACGGTTTATAAGAACTTTCAGGTCTAATTTTGTATAAGATGTTTAATTTAGTTACATATTTCAAGCAGGCCTACATATAATCACAAAAGGTGTTATTTTTATACAAATTAATGCTTGAAGATTCTCAAAACATTATCAGCTAAACCCTTTCCCACGTTGACGGCGCCTTTTGACGCAGCTGCAAAGACCAGTTTTAAGCACATTATATGAAATGGAGAAATGCGTAAATTGAGAAATTTCTTCTGTTGCCAAACCGTTTTAAGCTTATCCAATATTTAAACGTTCACGTTAAAAAATGTTCAATAGCTTAGCCTATGAGTTTTCACATTCGTCTGTTGCGGTATTGTTGTTTTACGGTCTAACCTGTGTTTAAAGACCACCCATGGGAAGAGAACCATCTGTTCTTTGTTCACAGGAGGTCTTTAATTACAGGGTCTTTAATCAGAAAGTGAATAATTCTAAAATCGAATTATATCAGGTTTGACTGTATAGGTTACAATACTCCAAATAAATTCCTTCTTTGCTTCCATGTAAATCGACCAGTTTCAGTCCTCAATTGTCACACTATACGCGTTTCTCATGTAGAACACCATATCTCATTGAAAATAGTTACCTCTAAGCTTTAAAACAATCAAAAGAAAATTGGCGGTCATGATTACCGTCATTTTGATCCAAAATCGGGCCCGGACAAAACCGGTGTTTAGCATTCTCTACTTTCATTTTTAAACAAGGTCAAACTACTAAAAGTGATAAAATCAATCATTTCCAGTGCATCCTATACACATTTACATTGAATATAAACTCAATGAAATATATTCAATGCATTCTGGTGATGGTATACACTCATTTCTACGCAAACAAAGTTTTTTTAATGGACTATTTGGGTCAGCATGTCAGCGGATGTATTTTACGTAATTTGACTATATAGTAAAGGGATATTAATGGTTCATTATTCTCCATATTCTCCATTTACTGAAACCATTGACATTCATGTGTTCATTGTATCTTGAATTTGTTATTTGCATGCTATCAAGTCACTTTATGTCCATATTGTAGAATATTTCTGAATACAATTCAATACAAATGCTTTATTCAGTAATGTCTGGCCTCCGTCCCATTATACATAATCTACATGTACATAATAAATGCATTTGAGTGTCATCGTAAAAATGTATTCAAATAAAACAATTAAGTATATGACACATAGTTTTTTATTCAGCTAGACACCTGTTCATCTAAAAGTAATTTTCGGTGTTTGTATGTCTCAATAAAAATGTCGTTGGGTAAGGTACTCAACAACACATTGCTTTTCGATAAGATATATCTTTGAGAAAAACGTTTTGATATATAGTGACATATTAAATGCGAACACTGCGAACATTGTAGCAGATCTATCTCAAACACATTGTTCGCAAATATTGTTTAAAGTTGCACTTACTATAATAATACACAACTGTTGTTTAAAGTCGCTTATACCATGATACGCAAGTGTTGTTTAAAGTTCCACTTACTATAATAATACACAACTGTTGTTTAAAGTCGCTTATACCATGCTACGCAAGTGTTGTTTATAGTCGCATATACTATGATACACAAATGTTGTTTTAAGATGCACATACCATGATAAAACAATGTTGTTCAAAGTCTCATATACCATAATCCACAATTGATGTACTATGATACACCAATGATGTTTAAAGGCGCATATACCATAATACACCAATGTTGTTTAAATTCGCGTATACCATGATACACAAATGTTGTTTAAAGATGCACATACCATGATACACAAATGTTGTTTAAAGATGCACATACCATGATACACAAATGTTGTTTAAAGATGCACATACCATGATACACAAATGTTGTTTAAAGATGCACATACCATGATACACAAATGTTGTTTAAAGATGCACATACCATGATACACAAATGTTGTTTAAAGATGCACATACCATGATACACAAATGTTGTTTAAAGATGCACATACCATGATACACAAATGTTGTTTAAAGTCGCACATACCATGATACACAAATGTTGTTTAAAGATGCACATACCATGATACACAAATGTTGTTTAAAGATGCACATACCATGATACACAAATGTTGTTTTAAGATGCACATACCATGATACACAAATGTTGTTTAAAGATGCACATACCATGATACACAAATGTTGTTTAAAGATGCACATACCATGATACACAAATGTTGTTTAAAGATGCACACACCATGATACACAAATGTTGTTTAAAGATGCACATACCATGATACACAAATGTTGTTTAAAGTCGCACATACCATGATACACAAATGTTGTTTAAAGATGCACATACCATAATACACAAATGTTGTTTAAAGATGCACATGCCATGATACACAAATGTTGTTTAAAGATGCACATACCATGATACACAAATGTTGTTTAAAGTCGCACATACCATGATACACAAATGTTGTTTAAAGATGCACATACCATAATACACAACTGTTGTTTAAAGTCGCATATACCATGATACACAACTGTTGTTTAAAGTCGCATATACCATGATACACAAATGGTATTTAAAGTCGCATATACCATGCTGCACAAATGGTGTTTAAAGTCCCATATACCATGGTACACAAATGTTGTTTGAGGTTTCACATACCATAATACACAAATGTTGTTTGAGGTTTCACATACCATAATACACAACTGTTGTTTAAAGTCGCATATACCATGGTTCACAAATGTTGTTTAAAGTCGCATATATCGGGAAAAGAGATACGATGAAAATAATATGGAAAGAAAAGATAGTGAATTACTCACTTTAAACTATCTCTTTTTTTAGAAACAAAGCCCTTTACATTGGTGAAAGCGTAAATAGTAAATGATTTATTATCATATCGATATTATATTTCAAAATGACATTAGTGGGCGTACTATCAATTTCAAAAACAAAATAGTCTGATACCTCTGAATGTTGTTAAACAAAAATGGCCAAGATGTTTATACATTAAAGTGTCAGATTCGAAAATCACATCTGTCAAGCGTTCCCATCTTCATTAAATATGTATACGAACTCTATTAGAAAAATAGTTTCGCTTATCTCTTCATCTCTGTTTCGCTTTTTATATACACGCACTAAGCATACAATTTGCGACGGGGTGTCCCTAGTTTGGTCATAGCCCGCAGCGGTCATGGTGAAGTGCCCATCGGTAAGTCACGTGTCTTTGCCTAGTACTGGTTTTGTCACCCGGAGTCGTTAACAAAATATACACTCGCTACAATAGAACTGAAAAAGAAATATTGAAAACGGCGTAAAAATTCCATAAAACAAATTTCTATTTCGTACTATGAAAATGTATGACGTATGAAATGTTAACGGTCTCTGTCTAAAATGTTATAAATGTAGGAAAGACGAATCGAGTATGCAACGTCCGCAGTGTTCGTTCTTTCTTGTATCATACATAACCCCATATTTGGTAGCTCCTGTCATTCTCTCAGCGCCAATGGCAATATTGAGGTTGTTGCAAACAATACAGATTCAAGTGAAATCAGCATTGTTTGCCTTTAAGTTATAAGAATATTCCAAGTCTCTTTTTACATTGGAAATGGAGACGCCCGATTTAGGACAATGAAGAGTCTACTTTAAACGATTCGGCGCTGAAAGAGTTAAGAAATATATGTGTGCCACATGGCAAATTATAATTGCGGGCCGAAATTTCTTGATTTAGGTTGAAAAAAAGGAAGAATTTCTATGGTATACTCTGACTCCAAAACATCTACATCTATGTGACGCCTCCTATCAGTTGATTTTCAAACAATATCTGGGGAAAATGAGACTTTTTTAAACCCAAATATTTTAGCGATACATATATTAATGTTTGCTCACCACACTTCTATAACTTGGGGTAATTCAAATTCGTTTATAAAATTGATATGTGTGGTAACAGGAAGACATGGTATACACTGTATGTACATAATGTAGTTTGTTTGAACGAAATGAGAAATAAGTATATCTGGTTAACTACCGGTGGGATCAGATCAGGTCTATCTAAATTGAGTTTGAATTCTTTTAAAATAGTTGTTGTTTTCACTGTCAACTTGTAAACTATCATTTTAGTTTCAAAATAGTTGAGGTATTGATCAATATACATGTACAAGGATGTCAGACTCAGATGCCTAGCCCTTTCTGGTTTAATTCCGTAACACGCAGTATCAACAAAACTGATTATATATCAACAAAGCAAGCACCGATAGTGATACATATGTATTGATCACATAAAGCCCTCTCGGGAAGTGTGAAAAAAACCATTACATAAATATCATATTACACTACTAGTTTGGTTTCCATTTTTACGCTCAAGTTATTTTTACAACGCGGAATCAAAATATTTTGTTCTGAATAAGCCTCATAAATCACTTTATATGACACATAGAATATCTCATTTGTGTTTATTCATTATCACTTTTAATAAATAAACACTCATGAAATATCCTCTCTCTCTATATATAAAGTGTACAGAGTGCTTTATAGTAGATGAAAAATAACTGAACTTATTAGTTTACTTTAAAATGTTTACAAGTTTGTTTATACTCTTTTTCCAGCAAACCTTCATTTATTGTATAACACCAATGACATTTGCTGTTTATACTCTTTTCCAACAAACCTTCATTTATTGTATAACAACAATGACATTTGCTGTTTATACTCTTTTCCAACAAACCTTCATTTATTGTATAACACAAATGACATTTGCTGTTCCAGAAGACTATAACTCGTTATATTGATCAGCATTTATGAGAACGGAACGTTTTGTTCAACTGTTAATAACAACGACTGTATCGATGTTAAGTGCTGTTCAGACCTATTGAGTAGTCTAACAATCAACCCCATCCGGTTATTGTCGTCCTAAAATACACAGAAAATACACGCCACGGTACAGGGGACCCGAGCATATTTACCTTCAACAATTTGATTAAATACTTTGGCGGAAATTCAGTGACATTCCACTGAAACATGAAGTGCTGTGGTTTCCCCTAATAGAAATGTTTACCTTTATTAACACCTGTGGATATATAAAACTGTTATAAATTTACACACATCTTTAGTGTCGGATACTTTGAATCGGGAGAGCCCGGTTCGATCCAATGCCGAAGCGGCCATGGTGCAGTGTCCTTTGTCAAGACACGTTTCCTTGAATAGTACGTGTATGCTTTACCCAGGGATCATAAATAATTAATATAACTTAAAATAAAGTTGAAAACGGCGTTGAGTACAATGCCGTATAGAAAACATTAGAAATTGCATGTTTATTACATAAATGTGCATACAAAATTAGATATACTTGCAATTATCCGCACATTATAAGCTATACGGGAAGACGGCCACGACCTTCCCATACCAATTTACGTGGCTAATAAAGTTATATATCTTAAAAAAAAGAGAAGAGACACGTAAGTTGTCTTTAAAATAAAAATACCGACGCATTGTCCTATTGTTAGAATTAAACATGCGCTGAATATATTTATTATTTCTACCCAGAAACGTGTAGTGCAGTGTTACATTTGTGTTTACTATGTGTAAACGCATGGATATAATTGCTGTATAGGTATAGTAATACTGCGTATAATATTTCAGTCACATAAATAGCAAAGAATCGTGAAACAGAATCCTGCACGTGTGTATCGTCGTCGCATTAATACATTGCATTGTTTGGTAAACGACTAAATAACATTTGCACGAAGCTTCAATATCTTTCTATATTTAGTTTACTATATATTCGAAATAGACTGCAGGATAGGATGTCAACAGATTAAGATCAACTATATTCACAATTAATGTGTTTTGTTGATAAAGTTCTCCATTGTTGCTGTAAAAAATAACACTTTCTGTGCCCAATGTGCCAGGTTTTGCCTTTGAAAATGATTGGTATATAATGTTTTGACATTCTTGAAATATAAAACAACCACACAAAGTCACACCCACACATCTATCTGGCTCTAAATATAAATTTATAAGGGGAATATAATTATTATTTGAACAAATACCTATACATCAACAAGATCCGGTCCACAAGTAACGTTATTCAACCTCAATAGTGTACACCATTCAGCGTCCCAACGGCGAGCTTTGGGCTGTATTTAATACTATTTATACAACATACACTCAGTACAAGTTCAATAAAGGAAGCCCATTAACAAAGAAAACAATGTCATTCATTGGAATTGACTAAATAAACAATTCCAATGTTCAAGCCCGACATTGATAATGTTTATTTCTGTGATTGTGCATAAATCTTAACGATTTTCACGTCGATCCATCTGGATCGTTTATTTGAGCCGTCCCACGATAAAATCAACATTGTGGACTTTGCGTGAAGTATCGATTCGGATCTGCCTAAGCATGACACGCAGGCTTACCCGGACGGACCCTTTTCGCCTCCGGTGGATTTTCTGTTTCAGGTATCATTTCTCTATATCTCTATCCCCGTGAGACGGAATGTGTCGGCGGGGTTTAGCCTGCGCGGATGGCGCAGGCTGATCTGGTTAAATATATTACGCAGATGCCAGAATGTTGGTTTTCTCGTGGAACGTACTCCAATAGTGATTTAGTTTGAATGGCTTTAATTTAGCTCACAGAATCATGGCCTACGTCATAACAAAATTGACTTTCTTTACATGTGACCATTGGTGCCGCCCGGTAGCTCAGTCGGTAGCGACACGGGCCGTCTATCCAGGGGTTGTGAGTTCGAATCCCAGTTCGGCCAACATTCTTTCCGACGTTTCACAAGAGTCATTATGACATCCGTCTTTCACAAATGTTCAAACAGTCTATGTGGAAAAGCAGCCAGTTGCTTGGATAGTTTGATGTGTGGAGTACTGGTGTGCAAAAGCCATGAGACACATGGCTTCTGAAAAAGTGTTGAAACGGCGCTAAACCCTAATAGTTCGTGTAGCTTGTGTTTAAAGGTACTGAAAACCAGATTATAGATAGTATAGTTTTAAAAAAAATATCTTGAAATATTAGAATCATAATTCTGGGATAATATAAGAGAAATAATTTCACTTTCACGTACAATTAATATCTAAATATTGATTGTTTATGTTTCATTTTTACTGGGTAGATATACAAATAATAAGACAAATTTCGTACATTTACATTACTTTCAATTGACTGTTTTTCATTTTGATTACTTACTGTGTTGTCACTATTACCAATATTTGCCAACATTTCCAAATGTTGATCTCCATCTGGAGTTCGGCGCCGTTAAGCTCTATCTGGTCACGATCTTACCTACTCATTATCTTTCAGCATATGCAGCCCAGAAGTTTCGGGGGAATATGACCCCAAACCGACTATTTGAATATGTATTTTGATCGTAATTACCGTTATTGATTTGAAAGTCTCCGAGGGACAATAACGTCGTGAGATTATTAAATACATTATAAGTTGGTCAACTAGTAATTACTACAATGGTAATACAACTCAACGTAATTTTATTCAGGCACGTCGACACACAAGTACCATTGGCCATTTTACAAGTATAAACACGTAAGGAATATGGCTCAATGACGTAAAAATACATTCATTTACGATTATATACGAATAAAAGATGAACTCTAATACGCCAGAGAAGTACTATTATATTTAGATAACCAAGAATCATTGTTAATGCTTACATTAGCAAACGATTCTTAGTTATTACTAAACACCATGTGTTGATTAATACAATATTCTCTATACTCAGACGCTTTTGAAATATAATTTGCAATATTCATTTGAGCATTTTTACTTTTTGAAGATAATAAGTTAATAAATCGAGAAATAGAAGGCAATGAAGTTGATATATATTGTGTACGTATGTTTCTATATTTCAAACAAACAGAAGGAAGTGATATTCAGATTCTAAAACCTTTTGCTAACACAAAAATCAACGTTCTATTGCTCCTTTCGATATCTAAGTATCTACCCGTTTCGATCGCTAATTTATGTCCAGAATTTCGAAAGATGGTTTCTTAGTTCTGTCATTTTGAATGTTTAGTAGATATGCAAGTTTAAAAGTAGTTTTAAATACAATAGTCTACAATAGTTCCATAAAGCGGTGTTGTAAATGTGTGATTATAAAAAAAAAGAAACAAATCAAGATTAAGTTAGATTATCTCTGAACAATTTAAACACGCATTGGTCGAATAGTTCTACACTGGGTAAAGTTGTGGTGTCGAAAACAACATAACTAGTTTTTAATAGTTTTGAATAGTATTGTTGTTGTCTTCGGATATGGATCTGTAATACGGACGTTTGTTTTGTCGTTGATGTATGAAAGCTCGCCTGTTTGATCAATAAACATTACTGGAACCTTTTGATACAGCTCAAATCATGCTAAGGGGAACCCATAAACATTTGTGAATGGTTGGAAAATGAATCGATCTTTGTCACGTGGTAGCAAGGTTGGCTTACTCCGTTTTGTTCGTGGCATTCTTGATAAAAAAACAACAACACATTTAATCCTTTTTCACTGCCGAATTTCAGAAAGTCGACTGTTCCATATTGAAAATTGGACCACTCCACATCCACAGGAAATTGTATAACGTTTAATATCTAAGAGGAAACACTGCAGATGTTATGAGCTGTCTCACCTGAATCTGCATTATTTGCAAAAGCCTTGATTTGCCTTTGGCAGCGAAATGTTTAAATGAAAATGCATCCTCAGTATCAGAAGTATCCGAGTCCTAGCATTCAATTACATATAAATTGTACTTTGTGGAAGACTAAATGGAATATAATATCATACCCGATATATATATTCACTTCCTTCTCATTTCCGAAAATTAATTTGCAAAGACAGATTTAAAAAGAACTTCATAATTCTATGTATAACTAGACAACTTGAATATCATTAGCTTCTTTCATCATTAATATTCAACTTCTATCTCCAATACTATCTCGCAATAACTATTATCTTGAATGTTTGGAACAGGAACAGTAATTTTTGCCAATGTTCAAATAACAATTTGTAATGGAAAACACACATTCTAATTTACAATATATAAAAAATGTACTATTAATATATATAAAACAAATTTTAATTTGCGATGTGTAAGATAAACTATAAATCATAATTTATAACTTACTATATATAGCATATACATTTAACAATGTTTAAAAAAAATATCAATTGTACAATGTATAAAACAAATTACCACTTACAATTTCCGCCATTTCGTGTTTCTAACACGCCAACACGCAAGAACAAGATTGTATCGTGCTCTCGAGCGCGCAAAGTCGACAAGTAAAGACACTGGCACGGACGTTTGCCCCGCAATGCCACGCAATGCGTCGTGCCAATGATTAAAGTATTCGTGAATGAGCGTGTGGAGTGTGTGAAGAAAACACTGCCATGTAGTAGAGAGAATTTTCAAAACATCGGCACGCATCAATTTTCGTACCATGTCACTCGCGTGAATTATGCGTGAACACTGCGCGAACACTACCGATGGTGCGTGTTAATGCGTGTCAATGCGTGAACACTGCGTGAACTCGGCGCAAAAACTACCGACGATGCGTGTCAATGCGTGTCAATGCGTGCAATCGTCCTCAGCGGGTCAAGGAATGAAGTTATGTGTGAAACTATGCACTATATATATAGCGTGCAGCCAAGCGGGACAAAGCTTGACCAAAAATTGCCCCGACGACTTCACGCATGCGCGAAGTCGTCGGGGCAATGCGTTGCGATGCGGAAAGACAGCGGACACTATGCGTGTCGTGCGTGACACTGCGGAACAATGCGGGACAATGCGGTACGGTAGATGTGGACAATACTTAACCTATGCGTAAACAAGTAGTGCCATTGCGTGTCAGTGTGTACCAATGCGGCCCATTTTGACCGCGCATTGCGTAGACAGTGCGTAACTAATGCGTGTACAGTGCGCGAACAGGCCGCAAACACGGCTTCACTCTCCGCTGCGTAGCACGGAAATGGCACGCATTAACACGACGCATTGCGTGGCATTGCGGGGACACAATTCGTGGCGTTCTTTCGTGTTTTTGGCGCCCCCGACTAAGACGCCATTTTAGCATTTTTGCGTCTTGGTGCTTCATTTGCAATACGCTAACAATCATAGTATCGATGGCCTCACACGCAGATAGAATATAAAGAGACAGCATAGGTGACATTTTCCTACCATCTGTAATCATAAGACAAAATAACACTTAATAGAATGAATGGATCTGATTGAGCAAGGAATAATTATTACCATTTCAAAGATGTCACACGTTTATTAAACATCCTGTATTTTACTGTCGCATGTCGTGCTGCTAATGTTTGTTTCATGTTTAGATTGAAGCCATGCAAAAGACTGCCGTAAGCACTATGCTTCGTGTATACGCATTTTAAAGCATTTCATGCAATCGACGTTTTTAACTCTTTTGCTTCCAAAGGTAATTAAAGGCTTGTGCAAACAATGCCGATGCAGGTGAGAAAGCTCATAACGAGCCGGCTTTCCTGAAATCTGCTTTTTTTGCCATTTAGACAATAGATTTAACGAAATTTCCTGTTCGAGGAAAAATGGAGTGGTCCAATTTTCAACATGGAAGATTCGACGTTGTGAAATTCGGCAGGGAAAAAGTTTAAACATTGTGACTGAAGGGGAAAGTGATCACACTGCACAATGTATCACTTTCCCAAAATGTGTTCGACGATTTTCAATACTTGTTTGTAGTTTTCAATTATAAATAGTTATTGTACGTTGGAATAGGTTAACTGCTTGTCTAAATAAACCGAGTTTTAAAGCTGCTGCAGAAGATTGCCCCTGAACGTATTGTTAGAAAAGGATAAAATCACAAGAAGCATCATATCGTACACCATTTCAATTGGTTATCACGGTTGAATCGTGTCCGAATATTTGGGACGTCACTTAAGTTATATTTCATGTTCAAAATTCCTTATCAGACCTCCAAAACCAATGTTTTCGGAACTCAAAAGAAACGTTAAAGTGATTCGTTCGAGTAGAATACTAACACAAGAAGTTCAATCCTTTCCACCATACAGACACTTTCTGCCGCCTCTGTAGCAGACGATGTTTGAAAGCATTGTGGCAAAAGGAGAAATTGCTGATAATGAGCAGTTTTCAACATAATTCAATAAAAAAAAAATTCATTTTCTAGTGAGTTTCTATATCTTTTCCTAGATATTTTTTAATGACATTTTTGTTGAAAATATGTTGTATGTGGGAAAGAATTTAATGAGTAATAAGAGATATGAAGCAAAGACATGCTTTCTCCTTACCAAGATGTTTTCCTCACAAGTAAGGTACTTTATCGCTGACATGGGATCAAATCCTGCAATATTGCCGATTCTGATCATTAAATCGTCCTTTCATAATATCTAATAACGTTTGCATTTTTTAGCAATAAACTCGACCTGCAACAGTACCTTAATATCCGATAGATCCATGGGAGATGTTAATAAGTCACTATATTAAATTTAACCCTTATCCCGCTGTAAGCTTCTTTAACTCTTTCCCTCATACGACAATTCTGCAGCAGACGACTTTGAACAAATTTTGTCAAAAAAAGAGAAAATCTTTATAATTGAATGGATAACCTGTGAATAAAAGTGGAAAACATTGTGCCAAAAGGAGAAATTGCTCGTTTTGAGGCTTCAGAAAGCGTCTATATGAGGGAAAGGATTAACTATTTCAGCGCCGAATTGTTTTAAGTAGACTCTTCATGATATTTACAATTGGGCGTCTCCATTTCTCATGTAAAAAGGGTTTGGAATATTTGTTATAACTAAAAGGCAAACAATGCTGATTTCAGGTGAGACAGCTCGTTACGAGCTGACTCACCTGACATCTGTTTTGCTTGCAAAAAACTTCAATACTTCCTTTGGCGCTGAACGAGTTCAACAACATTTAAATAGTATCTTATGTGTAACGTTAAACACTTATTAGTGTTATAATAAATGAGTTGCCGAAATGATATGCCGGAGTATAAATGCAAAACAAATCGTATGTGCATCAAAATCGTATGTGCATCAAAATTGTATGTGCATCAAATTCGTATGTGCATCCAAATCGTATGTGCATCCAAAAATCGTATGTGCATCCAAATCGTATGTGCACATCCAAATCGTATGTGCATCCAAATCGTATTTTTCAATTATGAGACAACTATCCGTTTTACTAATTAATTATGTTCGACTGCCGGATTTCACAAAGTCGACTATTCCATGTTGAAAACTGGACAACTCCATTTTTCGTCTAACAGGAGATTTTGTAAAATTTAATGTCTAAGTGGCAAACAATGTTCAGGAGAGATGGCTTGTTACGATGTGTCTCGCCTGAACCTGAAGCCTTTAATGGCCCTTTGCATCGCAACGGTTAAGTTGTCAGTTTAATTAATAGTTGTATTTCACTTCTAAAAGACAGAGTAGCACTTTGTTTGTCCTAACTCTTTCAGCGCCAAAGGCAATAATTGAGGTTTTTGCAAACAATACTGATTCAGGTGAGTCAGCTCGTAACGAGCTGTCTCACCTGAAATCAGCATTGTTTGCTTTTTCGTTATCAAAATATTCCAAACTTTTATTACATTAGAAAATGGAGACGCCCGATTTTTAACATGGAAGAGTCTACTTTAGACAATTCGGCGCTGAATGAGTTAAAGGTCGGCTGTTTGTTTTGTTCGTGTACATTGAAATGACTTGTACTAAATACATTATTTGGTGCTTTACGCCGCTTTCAACAATTGTTCAGTTATAGCACGGCGTTTCCTGTGTAAGTTCCCAGCACTTCTTATCCATTTATCCTGACACCAGCCAGTCAGTCATTATGCTTTTTTTTTTTTTAGAATATATATATATATATTTTTTTACACTTTATTTGCCACATCCATAGGTATGGATGGAGAGGTCGTAGCCATCCTCCCTCATACCTTACACCACCAATTGTTAGTAGAATAATATTTGTAGTCTAAGGAAATTATATGAATTTACCTAATGAATAACCTATAAGGAGTCTGTGCAGTTTCTTTTCATTCTGTAGCGTGATATTTTTTGAAAAAATAGTGTGGGGAAAAGGAGAAATTTGATCACATTCTTCTTATACTACGATGTACATTGCACTGTAATGGGAGACCCAATGCGGATACTCCCGTTTGAAAGTGCCAGTCAGTCAAGTATGTTAACCCCAATGTCCTGAGCGCCAAGGAGGGCAGCCAATACTACCATTTTTGAAAGTTGTTGGTATGACTCGACCGAGGATCAAACCCACGACCTCCCGCACCCGAGGCGGACGCTGTACCACCAAGACGGACATACTGAATATATGAATAGTCAGTTTAAATAGAACTATCAAGTAAACTGACATTGTTAAACAATTTCTCACACACACACACATACAGGCGCTTTTCAGACGCATCTGCAGCAAACGATTTTAAAATACATTATGACAAAGGGAGAAATCGTTCTTAACGAGCAATTTCTCATTTGGCACAATGTTTCCAACTCTATTAAGAAGTTATCATTTCATTTCATTGATAGAGATTTTACTTACTTTTGCCTTAATGTTTTCTATGTCTTCTGCTGCAGATTATTTGTATGAAGGCTATAGCAAAGGGTCAAGCTTTCATCATGCGACAGTTCAAATCACACGGAAAATACATTTAAATTCATGTCATCATCTCTTTCCAGCATGGCGGATCATGGCGACGAAAGAGTCTCATCGAAGACGCAAAGTTTGAAACGGCGGCCAACATTGAGTTCGAGAAGCAGGAACGGAAGAGTCGAGGGGGTTCCATCAGCGAGGAGGAGGATGTGTTTATTTCACAACAAAATGGCGAATGCACTCCCCCCGTCGACAAAGAGTCTGCCAAACGACAATTCGTTCTCCTGATATCGCTACGTGACGGAATGACGTCATTGTCTCGTATACTGCGAGTCTTTGAGGTAAGACCCATGCATCAATTGCATTCGTAGTGATCCATTAACCCTTTCCATCATACGACAATTCTGCAAAAGACCACTTTGAACAATTTTTGTCAAAAAGTAGAGACTCTCTATAATTGAATGGATAACCTATGACTAAAGTGGAAAACATTGTGTCAAAAGGAGAAAATGCTCGTTTTGAGCAATTTCTTCTTTTGTCACAATGTTTTCAAAAAGCCGTCTGCTACAGAGGCGTCAGAAAGCGTCTATATGAGGGAAAGGGTTAAGCTGCAACTAACTGTAATGCAATAGGAACACTCATGCAATAAAGCTTTCTATTCCAGTAAGTCCCGGTGTATGTATGTAGCGTGAAAATGTAGAGACCGTGAAAAACACGAGATCCACTGGAAGTCTCGCGAATTTCACACTACGTCGTGAAGAATAACATATTTATCGCGAGAACGTAGAGATTACATGTTTACGCCGTGTTGTTGCACTAAATGTGTTAACTAATGCACACTTTTATAGTTTATTCTACTATTTTGAATAATAGCGTAAACTATAAATGATTACTCGATCTTCACTACGACGATCCAGAGACATATACATATGAAACCTACACAATCTCACAGACCTACAACATCTCATGCTACACCGGTATTGTCAGATAACGCCGTGTTAACATATGTGACATCTCTTTACAAAAGTGTCATATCGTTTGATGACACGTTTGTCTCATGTATACCTTGTCCGGGCTACACGTTAATGATATGTCCCTCTTTCTCAATTGAAAGCTCGGTATTGCGGAATAGCGCAGGGTTAGTATCTTTCTGTGAGTCTCTATACAAAACTTGGTTAGTGACACGTTTGTCGCATGTATCTAATTGTCCTGGTAACATGTAAAATCGTGGTCCATTTTTCCCGGTTTATCCCGGTTTATCAGCCCGGTAGTGTCGGATGGTGTGTTCCCACTTTCCCGACCTTTAATTATACCTATAGAATTGGAAGTAGGTGTTGAGGGGATATATTGTTTGGTATAACAATAGAATTGATAGGTGATAACTGGCGAAAATTGCTATACTGTACAGAAAAGTTGGGAAAGTTGTTCATAAATATAAAACAAACACAAATATAGAGCTGATTTTTATTTGCAATAATGTACTATAGGCATGAATTAAAATATGGATCAAAGAATTGGGAATAATTGATGAACATGCATAGCACAAAATATATATTAACTCATATTGTACATATTCACTTTAATTTAACTAAGTGAGAAACAGCATCAACATATGTCATGATATATATTAAGCCAGTTCGCAGTTGGTGCTTCAGTCTGATGAGCATTTGATCAAGCTCACGGTATACCCGCTTCCTTGGTCGCTGCTTCCCAACGTTGTCGTGCTGGAACACATGATTGGTAGTGCGTTGACCATCATTGTCGTAATGATTCCAGAAGCGGCGGTCTCCCTCTACCCACTGCTCAGTCACATAGTCCTTAAACGTTGATACCGGCACAGAGTCATAGTCACATTCTTCCAGAGCCTGGAACCACACATCTTCAACAGAGGCTAGGGGACAAGCGGCAGTGCCGAAGCACGTAGCACAAGTTTCTTCACCGTCCATATACCAGGTCTCGGCTGTAGACAGTTGGTTCAGGTTGTCTGCGGTGGCGAATATGAGCATTCGCTCCGCATCACCACCATTGGCGATAAGGAATGGCTCCCCTGCTAGCGACTCTGTCCACTTCCATTTCAAGTTGACATTCGCCCTTGTGTTTGGCAGGACTGGTCTAGTCTTAGACCGTTGTCTATATAAACTGGATTAGCTACAACCTCTCTGGTGGAATTGTCCCATTCCATTGATCTTGTTTCTGCCAGCATATCGTTGAATATGGAGGGCACTGACTGTATTGTCCCTCGGACCTACTTTCGGACACCACTCATGATGTTCGCAGCAACAATGCTGCTGTCATCTCTTGTGTGATTGTGCTCATCAACGATTTTGGTAGGAAGATCATCCTTAGTGTTAATTTTCGGATTGCATGTTCTGTTGACACAGTTCCAGGAGCGACACTCCCGTTTTTAGGTTTTCAGGCTGTACATGTAGCCATTTAGCACCAGCATCTGACTTCCTCTGCTATTCTTTTTGAACCGTATATTAACTTGCGCATTTGTCATTTTGGAGGGTTATGAATACAGAGGAAACCGACCTTCCTTTAATACTATGTTAAAGAATGACTTACAATTAGTGACCTGTTTTTCTTAGTTTTCAAAAGTTAGTATAAGGTCTTATTATTGTTGTTCTCAGAATAATTTGAAATCAGTTCATAATTGCTAATTAATAAATAGTGTTGTTATATACAATTATGTAATTACCTAGTATAATTATTAAAATCATAAATAAATAATTGTTAATTGTTTGTATCTTGATAGTTCATATTTCAAAAGTAAAATATGTCTGCCTCTGCCATTTATTATTATGAACCTTTATCTGAATTATTATCGTTACACGTACTGACAGTTTGTATTGTATCTATAAACAATTAAGGAAACACTTTTCTGCGTGTAGATATGCATATGTACTGGAAACAAAATTGTTATAAGTATGTATTTTCAACAGATGGAACAAGATTTCTGAAATAAATAACATTAAAATTATACACTTCAAGTACAAGTTTATGTGTGTTGGTCATTTATTTTTTGGACAGTATAGAAAATACAGGTAAGTTTGAGGTGCGAAGAGATAATTGGTATGTGTGAAAATGAAAGGTTGGGAAAGTGGGAACAAACCTGTCGGATACGCCTGACTTTTTAAAGCTGCTTGGTGACACGTTGTCTCCTGATATTGTCCGGGATCCATGTTATATCATATGATATATTAACCTCGAAATACCACAACAGGTATGGTGGCTAAGGAAAGCAACCAAATGCTTTCTTTTAATTCTGTGAAATAGGAGAACTCTACTCTGGTATATCACACAAATTGTAATTTGTTTATATATTGTCAAAATGACAAGTAACTGTACAGTTTACGTCAAATAAAATTATTGTCTTATTGTATGAATTGTATTAATTGGAGGACATAGAACATAAACTAATTTACCTTTATATGATCCAGTTGCGAAGAGTATAAAACTTATGGTATAAATCAAATGTCATTTCTTCGTGATAATTGGTTCAATTAGTTTGTACAACAAATGATCTAACGACCTAATCACGGTAAGGTTTATTGGAACTTTTACTGACGGATGAAATTTATTTCAATTGACACGTTAAGGACATAAAATGTTGTTTAAACTATGTTTTACAGCGGCAAATAACACGTAATTGACAAGGCTTTTAACCCTGGGCCTTTTATTTCTTACACATCCTGTGAATCGATCAGAATCGGGGAAGATAAAAGGAATTTTATTGCCTTCTTTGCAATTCTTTTCGAGCTTCGGTCGATTAAGTGAAACGCGGGTTGCTTCTTGGTGAATGATTTACTAATAATGATGTACACAAATCCGTTAACACTTTAATATTTTCGTTTCAAATAGTACAAGACAAATTTTAATGCAAAGCATCAAAGACGCCGCGCATGATTTTGAAGCATGACTTAAAGGAAGCAGATGCAGTTTAGTACATTTAGATAAAGTGTAAACAGACGGGATGTAAATATTTCGAACAAGAATTAAGGCCCAATGTCACTTTATTTTAAACAAGAAGATCAAGATGTGTCTATATTGCTCACCTGGCTACCATAGCCTTAGGTGGCCTATAATAAAAGGTTACCAACAGCAGAAAGGGTCAATTTTGACGTAAGGATAGACGTTTTATATGCTGCGATCTATGTGATATTCAGCATGTGAAGTTCAGTCGTGAAATGTCAAGTTTAGTCCTGAAACCATTTGGTTTACAGTTTGCTTTACATTGACTGCAACTTTAATGTGTTATACAAGCTGAAGTTTTTTAATTTTTTACCAATAAACGGTTTTAAATCTGCTCTAACTAGATCAATTAGATAAAAAAACAAAAACACATAGGTGCTTAAATATTAACATATATTCCAGTTTAGCAGAAGTATGATAACAAAGGCGTGAGTATATAAACAAAAAATACGATGTAGATTTAAAAAGTTCAATATAATTTTATTTAAAGCTTTTAACCACTATCCTTTTAAGATTTAGCAGAAGTAGCGAATTGGGAAGTTATTAGAGTTCCTTGTTCGAACATGCCAATGGGATTAACTACTCGAGTCTAATGGTCGAACTGTTCTATAGCCTCTGTACTCGAGAGTTATCTCTCTTCTAAAATTCCATTCTTAAAATAGTCGCTTGTGTAGCGAATATTAATAAAGAGAATATAAAAATTGAGTATTTATGAAATTTAAGAAAAAGTTCACATGTAAAGTCAACATTTAGCAATAATACAATGGTGTGAATGAACAACTTTATGGAGAGGAACGTTTTAAGTTTAGAAATACAACAGAAATAAATAGGAAAAAACATCCACGGAAACTTTTTTCTGAGCTTTGATGAATCGAGTCGTCAGAGCAGTAAACCAAATAATTAAAAAAGCTTAGCCTTAGAAGTTGGGGGCAAAGTGCACTCCGTAAACCAACCTATAAAAGGAGCGTAGCCTAGGAAGTTGGGGAACAGTTATTAAATAAAAATTAAATGTGTCTAAAGTTTTGTAAGAACGGCAGAAGACATACGTATTTTGTATTTTGTTGTTTCTTAAGTCAGTTAATACAATTTATTCATTCATAAACATTGTTGACGCCGCGTGGATACGCGGCGTCAGTATGGGATAGGTTTTAATTTTGTACCATGGGGTGACGTAATCGAAAAGGGAGCAAGCAACATTATTATTGTTTAGAAAAACTCTGTTATATGTTAGTAAAAAACAACAACCTTTATGAATAAATAAATTGTATAAAATGATTTAAGAAACAGCAAGATACAAAATACGTATGTCTTCTACCGTTATTACAAAACTTAAGTGTAATGTAATAGGTATTTAATAACTTTCCCCTAACTTCCTAGGCTACGCGTTTTTATAGTTTGCTTTACGACCCGATTCATCAAAGCTCAGAAAAAAGTTTCTGGCGATGTTTTTGCCTTTTTACGATATTGAGATTTTTAAATAAAATGGTAATCTTTAATAAATAATTGATGATCCTTTTTAATTACTACATATCACAGTATAATTCTAGAAACTGTAAAAACAACGTTAACCCAACTATTCAATACGCATGGCCGTAACGTGACCCGTTCTATTATTTGTAAATGCAGCATGTCATCGCTTGGCGATTTTGGTCATTCTTATTCAATAGACAAGGTGTCATCGGTTCCCATAGAGTAATTAAGTTGTCTCTGCTTCCTTCCGCTATGAATACTTCGCTGTTTTCACGATTTCATCTGATTTCTAAAATTCATTGGATTCGTACCCGATTTTTCATGTTTCGTTCGAGATGAACGATTCGTACCAACTGGTTTTCGCTCTTTGCTCATGGGGAACTGACTTGACCATTTTCTTTTGTTTATTTTTCAGTTTTCTACTTGCATGTTCAAAACGATTAATGTTACATTACAAAGAAACAAAACAGACTTAATAGTTCTTGCTATATGTTGACTATACATGTGAACTTTCATAATGCTCAATCTTGATCATACATATCTTTTTTTTCCTTTTTAATTACTTCGTATATTTTGTTTATATACTCCCGTTTTTGCTATCATACTTCTGCTAAACTGGAAGGAGAATAGACTTCCACATCTCCTTCCTAAGCTTGTGTCACACTTAACTTATAACTAGAGGCAATTACACCTTAATATATGTTAATATTTAAGCACCTATGTTTTTTTATCTAATGGATCTAGTTAGAGTTAAAACAGTTTATTGGTAACAAAAAATTGAGAAACTTCAGCTTGTATGACACATTATAGTTGCAGTGAATGTTAAGCAAACCGTAAACCAAATGGTTTCAGGGCTAAACTTCTCATTTCAAGACTAAACTTCGCGTACTGAATATCCAATAGATCGTAGCATGTAAAACGTTTTTAAAATCCCTACGTCAATATTGACCCTTTCTGATCTTGGTAACCTTTTTATATAGGCTATGGTAGCAATATAGGCACATCTTGGCCTTAATTCTTGTTTGAAATAAAGGGACATTTGGCCTTCTTGTTCGAAATATTTACATTCTGTCTGCTTGCACAGGTTATTTAAATGTACTGCACTGCATCTGCTTCCTTCAAGTCATGCTTCAAAAGCTGCGCGGCGTCTTTGATGCTTTGCATCAAAATTCTTCTTGTTTGTTTCTAACATATTACAGAGCTTTTCTTTACAATAATAATGTTGGTTGCTCCCTTTTCGATTACGTCACCCCATGGTACAACATTGAAACGTATCCATACTGACTCCGCGCTTCCGCGCGGCGTCAATATGTCAACAATGACATGTAACTATTGACCTTTGACTCCGCGCGGCGTCAATATGTCAACAATGACATGTAACTATTGACCTTTCCGATTATTTAACCAGAACTCTAGATAAAGCATTTTTTTATAATTCTAAAATGCTTATTTAACCTTTAAACCCTATATTGTGGGTACTCAGAAGAATCGTCTCACTGAGTTAGGGTTTGGTTGGGTATTCAGAGAGATATAGTAGAGAAAATACCAGTTACCTCCCCTTATCTAGACCTCTTATCTAACCTTTTCCCACATACAGAAGACTTATGAAGCCTGTTCAGCAATCAACTTTAGAAAACATTGCGGAAAAAGAAGAAACTGCTCTTTTGAGTAATTCATTCATTCGCCACAATGTTTTCAACTCTTTTTCAATAATTGAACTTCTCATTAAAGAGATATTCCGTAATTTTGCATAGATGTTTTCAAAACCGTCTGCTGCTTATATCGAGGGCTTGGCGTGAAACGGTTGTAACTAAAAACCTATTTTGAAAACCCTGGTTTAGGGGCAATTTTGAACCCTTTGTAAACAATGCAAATTTAGATGCCATTGCTCAGAACGAGCAATGGCACCTAAATTTCCATTGTTTACCAAGAAAAATGATTTAATGCTTATAAAAACTTTATGACGAGGTGATTAACCTTGGTAAAAAAATATCAATTTTAGATACAACCGTTTCACGCCAAGCCCTCGATATATTGTATGTGGGAAAGGGTTAATGAGTCAACCATTTAACACTTTTAAAATCAACTAGAATACATGTAATGATTTATCATCAGATAGACAGGGCAAATCTTATTTCTGGTATCCTTCAAGCCGTATCTGGTATCCTTCAAGCCGTATCTGGTATCCTTCAATTAATTATCTTTTCTTTTAGTGAACTTATTCCAAAACTCGCTTCAGCCATCTCCCAAATGACACACTTACGCATCTTGGTAGTTTTTTTTTTTCTGCTTGTTCGACGTTTGACAAAAAGTCACTGTAACAAGCGTCATTCGTCTTCCACTAATGGGCTAATAGTCTGTTTGGAAAATCAGCCAGTTGCTTGGAAAGTATGTTGTGTGGAGTACTTGTTAGTGAAAGCCTGGAAACACATGAGTAGGTGAACTGGCCGCCGTGATATGAATTGTTGAAAACGGCATTAAACTCCAATTAATCATAATTAATCAATAGGTCGGCTTGGGGACAAGCAACGATCCAAATCAGCATGCGATTTCATGCAGTCTAATAGCAATATTCTTTATCTATATAAACTCTTAAGTTTCTTGTTAAGCCTTTGGTTATGACCACTTACACAAACTACAAATTATCAACTTTTAACGCAATTTCCATAAATTTCCAATCCTCTTAAGGTCGGAAATCTTTTGACTCAGCTTCTGAGAAGATTTCAAAAATAATTTTAACCTTTGTCAGAACTGCATTTTTCTAAGCCGTTCCGATACAGTATTGCGTTTCTAGAACTGTTAACTATTTGTCCTCGTGTTACCTTTCTTGGTTTCCTTTCGTGCACTCCGCCCATCTCACACAAAGAGCCCAGGAAGTGGGTTGCGTTTACTCACTTTTACGTAAATACCAAGTATGCGATGTTCCCTTAACCCGTTCCCACTCGTAGACAAGTTCTGACGTATCCACAGCAGACGACTTTTGAAAACATTGTGACAAAACGAGAAATTGCTCATAATGAGCAATTTCCCTTTTTGCCACAATGTTGTCAACCCTATTCAATTGTTTAACTCCCATTTATTAACATTTTTAACATTTTTAACACAACGATATCCAACATGTGTGATAACAAAAACACGTCATACACGCGACTACTGATGACGTCATTTTGACCTTTATCTTTATTATGTTTATTGTTAAGTTGTTAAATTTTACACATTGAAAAATGCAATAATACGTTATTTTGAATAAATAACGAGTCTTAATTGTTTAAAACATTGGTTTTTTTTTTCTTCTTATTCAAAAATGATGAGGACTACTTTTTTATGCGGTGAATCACAATTTCTCATGAAGAATAGGTTATTCGGTCTTTGTTTTGATGTTGTCAATATTTTTCATTAAAACACACTGTTTAGGTGATAAAAAAAATCCATCACTCGCTTTTCTTTGGAGAAGATTTCTTAAATTCGTCTCGAAAAAGAGAGTTATTAACCTCGCCAAGAGGCTCGGTTAATAACCGTCTTTTTCTAGACTCATTTAAGAAATCTTGATCTCCAAAGAAAACTCATGATGGATCCTATATACCCCGCTGAATTTCACCATCCATTTATGCCTTGATGTCTGCTGCAGATTTGTTGTATGCGGGAAAGGGTCCAGTTTGTTTTCCGAGACGTATACTTATTTATAAATCCGGCCTTTCCCCGAAGTCGGTGTTTTATTTATCATCACACGATACTGTCTTTCCCCCCAGATATACAAGACTGATAACTGACGTCGACAACATATCGTTAGCTCCTCGATAAGCGATAGTTCGTGTTTGGGGAACATTTACTTCTATTTTAGACACGTCGAAGATTCCTTCCTTTGATACACTTATCACTGATTTGAACACGTGATCTTTCGTCAAAATATGCTCCCCGTCCGTCAGTAAGTCATCGTGTTTGGGAAACATAACTTCTATTTTAGACACGACGAAGATTCCTTCCTTTGATACACTTATCACTGATTCAAACAACGTGACCTTTCGTCAAAATATGCTCCCCATCCGGCAGTGATTCAGCGATCTAGATAAAGGGTGTTAAGCATGTTCTAAAACCCTTATTTGACATTATAACCCTATGTTGTGGGTACTCAAAAGAATCGTCTCGATGAGACGATTCTTTTGAGCACCCACAACATAGGATTTGGCTGGCTAATAAGAGAGATATTGTGTGGAAAGGAGCTGTTTACCACTCATTATCGGGACATCTGCAGTATAATGTGTACTCTCCTCAATATCTTTATCTTGCTATTCCAACATTGAACCCATTTTCACTAGTGTACGTATCTTCAGCAGACGGCTTTTGAAAACGTGTGACAAAAGAATACATTTCATATATTGAGCTACGTGTTCTTTTGTCACAGCATTGTGATTTTCCTGCAATGCACGGCATGACCGAACGCTTAAGACGAAGATCAGCGTTCAAAGTTCCTTCAATATACACGGCCTCTCCGAACAGTAGAGTCGAAGATCAGATTTCACAGTTCCTGCAATGAAATATATATATGAGTAAACTGGCCATACTCATTTATCAAGTGTTATCAAAAGCTGCTCTAACGTGTCTTGTGAAACCAGTTAAAGAAATAAAGTAGGATTAGAAGTAATTAAAGATGATTAACCTGTGATGATACACCCTCGGTGGTGTGGTGGTAGTGCGTCCGCCTCGGGTGCGGAAGATCGCGGGTTCGATCCCTGGCCGGTTCATACCAAAGACTTTAAACATGGAAGTAATGGCTGCCCTCCATGGCGCTCAGGGTTGCGGAGTAAGTATTACTACTGACTTGTGTAAGAATACATGTCGTTGAAAGTCGCATACGTTGGTTTAATGGTTTAAATGTTGATTGATTGGTTGATTGATGAATTGATTGATTGATTGATTTGTTGAATGATTGATTGATTGATTGGTTGAATGGTTGCTTGATTGATTGATTGGTTGAATGGTTGATTTATTGATTGATTGGGTGAATGATTGATTGATTGATTGATTAATATATTGATTGGTCGAATGATTGATTGATTGATTGATTGGTTGAATGGTAGAATGGTAGATTTATATATTTGTTGAATTGTTGATTGATTGATTGATTGATTGACTGGTTGAATGATTGATTGATTGATTTATTGAATGGTATATTGATTGATTGGATGAATGGTTGATTGATTTATTGATCTGTTGATTGATTGATTGATTGATTGATTGGTGTTTCACGTCACTTCATACATGTTTTCAGTTAAATCACGACGTTTTCTGGATAAGTTACCAGTATTACTGTTTTTAACGGTGTTTAACCCTTTCCCACTAACAAGGAATCCGCAGCAAACTACTTTGAAAACATATTGACAAAAACCTGAAAAATCTCCATAAAAGATAGCTAAATTGTTGAAAACATTGAAAACATTGTGCCCAAAGGGAAAATTGCTCATCATGAGCAATTTCACCTTTGGCCACAATGTATTCAAAAGTCGTTTGCTGCTATTGCGTCAAAATGCGTCTGCAAGAGGGAAATGGTTAAAGGGTTGAAGGCAACCATGTACACGTAGTATGCCAATCTTTTCTAGCATTATTTTCTTTTGAAAAGAGAACACTCCAGTGATATATTATTAGAGAAACTTACATGAACCCCACAGCGATAATTTCAAAGACCTCGTTGAATCTCGTTAGTACAGAGATGTTGCGTGATAACGCAGTAACACCATAAATGAACTGCGACACAAATTAAGGCCCGATACATAATCTTCTGTTGTAATCATGAAAAACTTGGGGATATGCAATACCACCACCATTAGCGTAAAATGAACAGCCATTGCTGCAAAATAAACATATATAGATCTCTGAACAAACTAAGGCATATGTGACCAGTGTAGACCAGTATAGATCCAGATCAATGTGTACATCAGCAAAGGTGTATCTTCACTGTCCGTCAATTAACCATGGAACGTTACACAAACTCCTGAAAAATGGTCTGTGTTTAGATTCGAAGGTATGGATAGGCAGGCAAAGTTTTATCTAAACTAAATAATAACTGCGCTAAGGTTAGTCTTCCTGGATCACCACTGCGATATATATGAGACGTTCCACAAGAAAAACAAAATGGTGGACCCTGGATTCTGCGTAATGTATCGAGGCTTACCTCGACCGATAATGTTCTCATCTTGTGGATTTTCTGTTTCAGGAATTATTACTCTATACCTCTATCCCCTGAAACGGAATGTGTCGGCCCAGATTAGCCTGCGCGGACTGCACGTGCTGATCTGTGTCGATACACTACGCAGAATCCATAATGTTGGTTTTCTCCGGTTTGGTGTTTTTTTAAGAATCAACATTCGTAACTACGCACACAGTGCAGACTCATGTGAGACTGTATGCATGCATAGGCCCAACGGAGTCTTCACTATTTGCCAGATGCACAAAGATACCCTTGTACCTGAGGCTGCACGAATGCAGTTGAGGTAGAAAGTAAAATATGTAATGTGACTGTTTCAATACGCTGACATTTGACTTCAGTAACAGACTAGACTAAGCAGACGCACATGCTAACTCTCGTATTATTAACAGGGATTCAATCGATGCTTGATTGATTGATTAATGTCTGTTTTACGCCGCTTTCAACAGTTATTTAGTTGTATATATCACGGCGTTTCCCGGGTAAGTTACCAGTACGTCTGGTCCATATCTCCTGACACCAGCCAGCCAGTCAGTCGTTATGTTAACACTGTAACCCTGAGCGCCAAGAAGGGTAGCCATTACTACCATTTTTAAAGTATTTGGTATGACCCGGCCGGGATCAAGCCCGCGACCCCCCGCACATGAGGCGGACGCCCTACCACTACACCACGGAGGCGGTATTTTCGAAATCCGTATCTGACTGTCTGACTGATTTGGGCGGATTTTATCACATTGATGTATTAGGCAAATCTTTGAATACTTAAGGGATTACGTTTTGTTCATTGTACATAATTGTTTTTTATTTACTATAGGCGAATATGCCTGAATGTAATAACATGCATTGTGTTGTATTGTATTTATATAAGCTTGGTCACGATCTTGATCAGTAGCAAAAATGTATTAAACTTCAAAAAGAGTGGTCTATCAGTACGCATTACAAGCGGGATTTATAGAAACTAATGTGCTATCTGAGTCGCGTCTAGCGATTTCGGCTTTCATTTAATCTCCGTAACTTGAAGCATATACAGGTGAATTGGTGTAACATTAATGGGGACACAGTTCTAGTTTTGTAAATATGATTATTCTAGGCTGCATGTACACATATAGTGCGGTTTATTGCATCCTCGGTACCCAGGCTACTCATAAAATATATGATACCACACGATTGATTGGCCGCATAACACACACCTCATGCGATACGAAAATTACAGAGGAAATCAGGGTGTATGCTTTACGAAGTTTCGCTAGGGTATCATATATTTTATGAATAGCCTGGCTACCGAGTATGAGTATATTGTAAACTCTGATAATACATTAAGACCTAAAATCTCTGGACTCTGATCATTTATGTCACTGTTGTTGTCAGCTTTGAAGACATATGGAAACAAATACAATATCTAAATAAAAAACTAAGTAGTTAGTTTAGTTTAAACTGTTTTCATTTATTTTATAACGATTGCGAAACAAACTTTCAGTTTATATTAATCCTTTCCCTTTCTCCCATAGACGCTTTCTGACGCCTTTGCAGCAGACGTTTTTTTTTTTTTTAAACATGGCGACAAAAGAAGAAATTGCTCAAAACGAGCAATTTCTCCTTTTGTGACCATGTTTTCAACTCTATTTATTTATTGTTCTTTCATTTAAATGGATTTTCTGTTCTTTTGCCTAGACGTTTTCAAAGTTGTCTGCTGCATATTTGTTGCATGTGGGAAAGGGTTAATCACGCTCGATGTCAACACCCTGGATACCTAACCAGTACTCGCGCCGTTTGTGTGTCAGAATCAGGTTATCACGAGCTTGATAATGGGTTTAATACATTGTGAAGGAATGTCAATTCTTCTCATTCAGAAAATGTTAAGAAACATCGTCTGCCACAACGGCATCACCATCGTATGTGCATAACGTTAACGTATGATTAAATGACATTGGTTTGCCTTTTCCCACATCCATATCTATAGCACATCTGCAGAAGACTCGTGAAAACATTGTGAGGGGGAACTATCATTGATATTGGGATATTTATCTTATGGCAACATTGCTTTATGCTTTTTGCAATAATAACTCATTCATTTTTAGACAGTTTTCATACTGTTGCCTTTTTGCTTTAAAAGTCGTCTGCGTAAGAGTTGTTGTAAGGGGGAAATGATTCGACCTACATCTGAGCCGTCTCGCGAGAAAAACAACATTGTGGACATTGTGTAAAGTATCGACCTGGATGAGCCTAAGCATGCCGCGCGGGCTTACCCGGATAGACACTTTCCGCCTCTTTTGGATTTTCTGTTTCATGAATCATTAATCTATACCTCTATACCTCTATCCCCCTGAGACCGAATGTGTCGGCCCGGATCAGTCTGCGCAGGCTGATCTGAGTTGATACATTACGCAGAGAGGCCATACTGCTGGTTTTTCTCGAGGGACGGCTCATTAATAACAACGGCAGACATACGCTCCAAGTGACAAATTTTCCCCCGGGCGCGGTGTCTTTCATAAAAAAAATCGTGTCTTGAGGCTTGCATGCTCCAAGTCTCGGCATTTCCGTGTTAGCCATTGATGAATCTTAATGACGCATTCAAACGCGGTTAAAAGGCAGATGAAGTGGTGCGATCTAACACTTCTCTATGAACGTTACACGAAATATCACTCTCTTCTGATTTGCTTGATAAAAACTTTCTCACGCACAGCTGATATTGAATATTAATATTCAGGGGCGTAGCTTTGCAATAATCAATGTGTAGGCCGTCTCGTGAGAATATCAACATTGTCGACTCTGCGTAAAGTATCGACCCGGATCAGCCTAAGCATGCCACACAGGCCTACCCGGATAGACACTTTTCGCCTCCTGTGGATTTTTTTTCTGTTTCAGGAATAACTACTCTATAGATCTATCCCCCTAAGACGGAATGTTGGCCGGATCAGCATGCGCTGTCCGCGCAGGCTGATCTGGTCGATACATTACGCAGATGTCTATCGCCGCAGCTGCATTTTCAGGGCATTTTGAGAGAAAATGTGTAGGCACGTGCTTAAAGTGCCTAAAGGGAACTACGCCCGAGCGCACAGCTGATATTGAATATTAATATTCCATCGCACCATTCATGATAAAGTCGATGGATACATTCTATGTAAGCTACTAGCATAAGGACGGTTTGAAAATATAGAATGACGACTACCTACACTACGATCAATGGACAATTGGTTGTTCGATGCATTGATTGATATGAGTTTGCCGTTTTTCGACAGTTTTTCACTTATAACAGGATTGGCCATTCCCTTAACCATGTGTCTCTTGGCTGTCTTGAACAAATTTTCCACACAAACCCCATGCAATGGCCGGACTGGTGTTCGATCGCACGACCTATATATATGTATGTAGGTTGGTTGGTAAACCTCATCATTATCAATTGTGATTGAGATATAACGGTCCATCGCAAAGGCATTACTTGTCTTGAAATTCCAAGAAAAGTTGAATTTTGTCTTACTTACTAGCTAGATGTTGATATCGTCTCAATATATCGCCGTTACATATTGCATTGCGAACAATCAAAATATAAAATAGCATTCCTAGTACAGAAACCTGGACTAGATGTTTATACTGTGTAACCCTAACTCTTTTCTCAATACAAATAAATATTTGTCTTCGCGTAGCGTATACACAAGGGTTAATACGTAAGCGCTTGGGTGCACGGGTAGCAAGGTATTTGGCGGGAATTATGGCTATATATTGTTCGTGATGGCGGGAAATGGTCATTCTACCGGACGAAAGCAAGCAGTACATGTCAAATTTCCGATAGTTATTTCACGGCTAACATAACCAAATTGCATAGAATGAGGTCTAACATTCAAATCTGTCATTGACAAACTGACACAGGTTTCCAGAGTTTTTCCATACAATGGTTTTTATCTCTGGTCGTTCCTGGGCGAGACGGATTTCCAAAAATACAAAATACTGCTTTATTTTGAAATTGAGAGGTTATATGTAAAACATAAATACGATAATTCAACTCGTATTACAAAAGGGTCACATGTATATAAAATTCACTGTTTAAACTGCTTCTTTGTTCATTAAATAGACACGCGTCTGGTACTTGCATATGGGTGTTTGTTGTTTAATGTTTTATTTATACGGAAAGAGAAGACTAGTGTAATACAAACACTCAGCACATGTTCAATGTGATATGAGGTCATTATTATACATGTTTACATACAGTAAATACCGGGCTGAATACACCCTTCATATGAGCCGTTCCACGAGAAAACCAACATTGTGGACTCTGCGTAAAGTATCGACACTGATCAGCCTAAGCATGCCGCGCAGGTTAACCCGGACATACGCTTTTCGCCTCTTGTGGATTTTCTGTTTCAAGAATCATTACTCTATACCTCTATCCCCCTGAGACGTAATGTGTCTGCCCGGATCAGTCTGCGCGGACTGCACAGGCTGATCTGGGTCGATACATTACGCTGAGGCCATACTGTTGGTTTTCTCGCTGGATGGCTCAATACTATGGGAAAAACATGTGAGAGAGGGAAAAAAAGACAAAAGAATAAAACAAAAATAAAAATATATAAAATAAAAGTTTAAACTTATTTATTTTAAATCGATTGCGAAACAAGCTTTAAGCTTATATTGATCACGCTCGATGTCTGCTTCCTGGAGACTTAACCAGTACTCGCACCGTTCGTGTGAAAAAAAAACCACCAAAGGCAGAAGCCGCTCATCACGGGATTCGAACACGGGACCTTTGGTACAAGAGGCCGACGCTCTACCTCTGTACCACTGTCTTCCACAAATATAAAATGATAACAACCCTATGCTGCTCAAATGTCACTCTTAACGGGTTAAATAAGTATCATCATGTGCTACATTATTAACTCTCTTTAAAGTAGACTCTTCCATGTTCAAAATCGGGCGTCTTCATTTCTCATGTTATAAAAGTTTAGACTATTGTGATAACTAGAAGGCAAGCAATGCTGATTTCAGGTGAGACAGCTCGTTACGAGCTGACTCACCTGAATCAGTATTGTTTGCAAAAACATCAATATTGCCTTTGGCGCTGAAAGAGTTAAGTAGTCTTAGAAGCGTAGTGAGCACTGTATGTCAGGATGAGACTACATAAATTAGCAGACTGATCCTGGCAGACTATGTTGACTTTCTTGTATGTGTGGTATTTATAGCAGGAGACGGAGTTATCAACACAATAAAACAGAGATGGGAAAGACAAATGATATACATCTTAACACATTAGGGGGAGAAATAGATAATGTAAAATTTCTTCAAACAAAGCATAGATGAATTTTGAAAGATATGATAATGCTTGTTTGTTCCTAGAATTCATGATTTTTCTAAACGTGTACATATTTTGGATTTCTACATAGAGATTTATTTATTATTTTGGACCTATTATCACGGAAATTTTCACACTTAAAAAGGTAATGGAATTCGTCCGCTAATTTGTTAGAATTACCGATGTTGCATCCTCTATGATGCCGAGTAAAGCCTTGCCAGCGGCATTTTCCTGTTAGTAAGTAGTTATTTGCACATTCTAAAGTTGATAAATGATTGCAGCAGCAGCTAACCATCAAGGATGTTGTAATAGATAATGTATGACGCCTCTGCAGCAGACAACTTTTGAAAACATGATGGCGAAAGGAGAAATGTCTCATATCGAGCAATTCTATGGAAGCCCTGGAGGGACTTCTTACTTTAATACTTCTAACTTCCATACTTCTAACTTCATTACTTCTAACTTCATTACTTCTAACTTCCAAACTTCTAACTTTATGACTTCTAACTTCATCACTTCTAACTTCCAACTTCATTACTTCTAATTACATTCACTTCTAACTTCTAACTTCAATACTAGTTAGAAGTAAGGAAGTTGGAAGTTAGAAGTAATGAAGTTAGAAGTTAGAAGTGAATGCAATTATAAGTAATGAAGTTAGAAGTTAGAAGTGATGAAGTTAGAAGTAATGAAGTTAGAAGTAAGGAAGTTGGAAGTTAGAAGTAATGAAGTTAGAAGTTAGAAGTGAATGTAGTTAGAAGTAATGAAGCTAGAAGATAGAAGTGATGAAGTTGGAAGTTAGAAGTAATGAAGTTAGAAGTTAGAAGTGAATGTAGTTAGAAGTAATGGAGTTAGAAGTTAGAAGTGATGAAGTTAGAAGTTATAAGTGATGAAGTTAGAAGTAATGAAGTTAGAAGTTTGGAAGTTAGAAGTAATGAAGTTAGAAGTATGGAAGTTAGAAGTATTGAAGTAAGAAGTCCCTCCAGGGCTTCCATACAATTCTCCTATCGCCACAATGTATTCAGATCTATCTAATTAAACTCTCATGTATGGAGAGTTTTCACGTTTTTGCCTTTAGAAAGCGGAAACCTTTCCAAATTTGTTTCATTAAAACCATTCAAACATACAACAAATATTTGCGGCAGACTTTTGCGCAAACATCCAGACAAAAACAATACTATTTGCTTTATTAACGAGACAATTATTATTAAAAAAAGATTTTAAAACATGGTGGCAAAAGGGGAAATTACTCACCTTCAGCAATTTCTCCTTTAGCCACAAGGTTTTTACAATCGTCTGCTGCAGATGCGTCAAAATACGTCTGCAAGTGGGGACTGGATAACAGGCTTGTATATTGATCTGAAATACAAAAGATATTCACACGAGAAAACCAACAGTGTGGACACTGCGTAAAGCATCGACCCGGATCAGCCGAAGCTTGCCGCGCAGGCTTACCCGAGCATATACTTTTCGCTTCCTATGGATTTTCTGTTTCAGGAATCATTACTCTATACCTCTATATTCCTGCTCCTATATATTCATAGGCGACAAATCTTCCTGAATGCATTACATTTGACTTGTATATCGTCGAACACGAACCAACTCCTAAAACGGATCTGCCTTTTGAAAACTGCGCATTATCACGTCTTCTTTCTAAAACGAGCAATCAGAACTGATGCGGTGCTGTTTTCTCGATCTGTCTGTATATTCGAATTGCTTTTTACAACCAACATTTAAGGATAAAGAATGACGAAGCTGTAAATAAATCATTCAGTTAATCAGGAATCGATTGATAACTCGAACATATCGATATCTCGAAATAAACTATCACGAATTCACTGCATTTTAAGTGGGCAACGGAATTGACGATCTATTCTATATTAAAGAAATGAAAATCTATTCGATGCCATCCTTTCACTAGCTTATGACTCACCAACCTGCCATCTTACCATGGGTCCTGATGTCTCTATTGGAACAGAGACGAGACTATTTATGTAAAACTGTCCGTCAGTTCGGCCATTTTTTCAAGATTCCTTGTGTTCGGCAGAACCTATCAGTGACTTTGTGAAGTCTGCTGACTCTATTTAAAACTTCTAAGAGCGGTGCTCTTCAAAAATCAACATCCTTGTATCTTTTATCGTTTATGTGATAACAACATTTGATCGGTAAATCCTTGTCCTAAAGTTTTCCGTTGCTGGCAGCACTTTGAGTACTTTGATTCTCCTAGGACGGCTCATTTCTCCTTTCAATATGAAATTTGCCTAGGAAAATAGCCAGTTGTATAGATTAGTTCTGGGAACTAAGCATGCCTTTTTGTTTGTTATTCGGTAGCCAGAATGTTATGTACTAATCTGATTCAGCTTGAAATGCTTAATCGGTGACATGGTGACATTTCAAACAAAACTGCATATAATGTAACGGAAAGTGATGACACACATCACGTACTACTTATCAAAGCGGGTTTTCCAATGATCCTTTTCAGGTACTTCGGAGTGGCAAGGGTATTATAGTAATTGAATCAGGTCATCCAAAATTAGACATTCGGAGGTCATACAATTTTTGACGATTACGACAAAAATGCATTACTGTTTAGTTGGATTTTAGTCATGCCTTTGCCAGAAGCCGCTAGGTCACAATACACCAAATAAATTCCTTCTTTGCTTCCATGTAAATCAACTAGTGTCAACCATCAATTGTCACACGTTCTAAGCGTTTCGAAGGTAGAACACCACATATTATTTTCGTGAAGATGGTGACCGTCATTTCGAACATAAACGAGCTAAAAATGCTTTTCCACATACTTAACTTTCACTTTCACACAGGGTCAAAATACCTGAAATTATCAAATCAAACTGTTCCATTGCATCTGAAACATATTTACAAACAATTTACACCCACTGTCACATATCCAATGCAGTCCGGGGAAGATGTACAACCATATTTTAGGGACTGCTTGGCGTCATTTGACCTCTAGGATACTGGGCCGACTTTACAGTTAATGGCGAAGGTCGTCATGACTGCGTGGAGGTGTTGATCCAGATAGAAGCTGGAAGCAAAGCCGCGTAACTAGGAGTTACGCATAACGTGACCCATACTTTGTATGATGACACAACACCTTTTCAGCTTGTAATTATAAATCAGCAGAGATATTTGACAAATGTGTTCACTGAATATTGCAAAGAGTGCACTTCCGTTTTAAAGCACTCTGTTTATCAAAAAGTGTCAATCCGTTTGAAAGTAAACATGTCAATTTGTAATAAAAATTGACACCGCTTTGTAAATACTAATGTTTTTCAAATTGAAAAGGAAGTGAAATACAATCAGAACAAACTCGTCATGAAACGATTCCATTAAACAAAACAGGAGTTTTAATAATAACTATATGCCAATGTTTAAACATGTTAAACATATGTTTTGTATGTAAACACAGCTTTCGATGGCAATCCGATTATCTGATTATGCTAAATTTAGCTTCAGTAAATATTCCAACACCTAGGTACATAGGGATTTGTTCTTCTCTTTACTTCTGTTTGTCCTTAGTACGCTATGCTTTCTATCCCTGCATTAGTTGATACATAAATCGAGATTAAAGGTATCAGTTCGTATTGTAATACACAAAACGTTTGCCCAGCTTTTATTTTCCAAATTCTGCATTACCGATCTTTTATTTTTTGACAGCAATGTCAAGCGCGGACAAACAGCCTGTTGAAACAGGCTACGATTGCCCCCTTTAGTTTTAGAATGTTCACTACATTCCTTCAGAAGGATATGTGAGGAATCACGACGCTGGTTTAACAGAGTCGTCATAAAGAGTCGAGTGCTTATAACTTTTATATTTTAACCTGACTTTATTAAGCAAGACTACCATGGGCATCATGACGTCGTAATTTTACCCTTTCCCACTTATAGACGCATTTTGACGCGTTTGCTGCAGAAGACTTTCTTTTATAGTGTTACAAAGGCGAAATTGCACAAAGCGAACACTATCTCCCTTTAACACAATGTTTTCAACTTCATTCAATAATTATATTCTCATTTGCAATGATTTTCAAAAGTTTTGTCTAGATGATTTAATGTCCGCCTGCTCCAGTTTCGATGTATGTAGGAAAGGGGGTAATAAATATAATAAATGCATGTACCTTTACAAAGGAAAAGCCTGCTATTTAAAAGTGGCATCATGATAACTGTCAGCCTGCTATTTAAACGTGGCATCATACTAACTGACAGACTGCTATTTAAACGTGCCATCGTGTTCACTGTCAGCCTGCTATTTAAACGTGGCATCATATTAACTGACAGACTGCTATTTAAACGTGGCATCGTGTTCACTGTCAGCCTGCTATTTAAACGTGGCATCATATTAACTGACAGACTGCTATTTAAGCATGGCATCATATTAACTGACAGACTGCTATTTAAACGTGGCATCATGTTAACTGTCAGCCTGCTATTTAAACGTGGCATCATATTAACTGACAGACTTCTATTTAAACGTGGCATCATATTAACTGACATACTGCTATTTAAATGTGGCATCATTTTAACTGTCAACCTTCAATTTAAACGTGGCACCATGTTAACTGTCAGCCTGCTATTTGAACGTGGCATCATGTTAACTGTCAGCCTGCTATTTAAACGTGGCATAATATTAACTGTCAACCTTCAATTTAAACGTGGCATCATATTAACTGACAGACTGTTATTTAAACGTGGCATCATATTAACTGACAGACTGCTATTTAAACGTGGCATCATATTAACTGACAGCCTGCTATCTAAACGTGGCATCATGTTAAATGTCAGCCTGCTATTTAAACGTGACATAATATTAACTGTCAGCCTGTTATTTAAACGTGGCATCATGTTAACTGTCAGACTTCTATTTAAACGTGGCACCATGTTAACTGTCATACATATATGCAGTGATGAAACAGGCAGTCCAAGTTGTACATATAAACTCGTGTTTTGAATAAGCCTTCGGTCGCCATCCATGACACAGATATGTATTTAATTACGTTATGGATCAAGCACCTATGTAAGTCTTACTTTTATGCCACAGAAGTTTCGTCAATACATGAATACCGCTGACTTATTGTCAGTATACAGTTATTTAATTTGTATTTGTGTAACAGTCAAAACCAGTCAAAACTGTTGTTCAGGTGGTGGAGGAGGGGATGACTGTTGAATTCCTGTCCCGAGGCCGATAGGCACACATACCAATTAAATAACTGTTGTATTACCTGATCCAATATAATTGTTTAATCAAAGCGCCGATGACACTGTAGTGGCGATCGTGTAGAAAATCATGCAAAGTAACAAGCAGTATCTCGGTGTAGGCCTTGCGATTTTCAATATATATAGGCATATACGATAATGCTACTCAATTCGACTACACTTTCAGCATTGATTTATAATTGACGCAAGAACGTACAGATGTGGCTAACTTGTACACTGCATGACATCGAGTCCTTTAAACCTTTGTAAACCAGTCTTATCATCTAGACGCTTTCATATATTGCAACAACTACAAAATAAAGCGTTTATAATATTGAGATTTAAGAACAATCGATAACCATTCTCGCGAGCTATTTATAGAACCTTTTGGAATTTCCAGATGCCTTATACTGCGTCATCGAGGTGTTTTGAGTATCATAAGAGTTATAGAACGCGCAATGATATTTATTATCTGCCCAAACATGAAGACAAATAATATTTACATAATTTAACTCTATGTAGATATTATCTCAATAAATCTCAAATCTTAGTATATCAATCCGGTACGAAAGTAGCACTGACATGATTATTATTAATCGTGTCTCTGCATCACTGATGGAACTATATATTTGGCGGTTTAACGGACGTAGGTTAATTGGTTTGCAGTAAGGAATAAAAAGTCAACGGGCTTTTCAAAACTGACTATGTAAATTTTTTCGTTGTTGTTGTTTCTGTTAGCATTGGGGCGATTGTCAAACCAATCGCCACAAAAAGGAAAATAGACAAATTATTCTCCTTTAGCTGGCAAACTGTGGACTGGTCAACAGTTCAAAACATTGTAATTTTTCAATTTCAAAAGAAATAGTCAAAAATGGTGTATTAACATTTATATAGTGTATCAGGTAATAATAGATTGTGTAATACAAAAATAAACTGATTTCTCTTTAATTGGCAAATCCTTGTCAATTTTAGTTGGTGGCGAGTCATAACAGTTGCTTTTACAAACTTGCGACTAAAGGTAGAATTGCATAAAATGAAAATACCAATTACAGTCCAACCTGTGTTTGTTTAAAGACATCCGTGGGAAGATAACAATCTGGTCTTTGTTCACAGGGTCATTTATGCAGAAATTGAGTAAATGGAAATTAAAAGTGTGGTCGCAATAAACAGGGAGTTGCTAAACAAAGGTGGTCAGTAGCACAGGTTTGACTGTATGTTAATAACACTTTACTTATAACGTCTACTTTTACTTTCTATATATTCACAGAGTGCAAAGGTCAACATTGAGCATATTGAATCCCGAACGGCGAAGAAAACTGCATCTACAGTTGACGTCATCATTCAATGCAACGGGGTCAAAGACACCGTGACCTCTGTAATGAACACATTACGTCAGAATGTCACAATAACCGACATGTGCTGTCAAAATGAAAGAATACCAAGTCGAAAAGGTAATAAAAGATTTGGGCCGTTCCACGAGAAAACCAACATTATGGACTCTGCGTAATGTATCGATCCATATCAACCTGCGAAGTTGGCGCATGCTAATCCGGGCCAACACATTCCGTCTCAAGAGATAAGAAGTGTATGTCCGGGTTAGCCTGTGCGGCATGCTTAGGCTGATCCGGGTCGTTTCTTTACGCAGAGTCCATAATGTTGGTTTTCTCGTGGTACGGTTCATTTGTATTTAATCTCAATTTTGATAAAAAATTAAACATAATCCTAAAAATACAATATGTAACTAGACATTGTAACTGTAGCAACAGTTACGAACGATTACTACAAATATTATACACGTGTTAATGTCACGCTACCAAAGCTGAATGTGAAGCGTGGAGGGATATGTACTTATTTACCTATCACATTTAACGAATCTTTCGGACTATTTTGTATCCTTAACCATTTCCCATATACGACAAATCTGCAACAGACGACTTTGAAAACATACACACAGAAACAAAACAAAATATTGATTAATTCTCGTTTCCAAAGAAAAGAGACATCAACAGCAGCAACAGGAGCAGTGCTTATCACCAAATTGTTTTTGAAAAGCACCCGGACTTAAATTGACCCCACATGCTTACTTGTACATTTTCCTATTAAGAGGTTCCATTCATACGCCCATATATCACCCTTCAGTATGGTGCATAGTGAATACGTACACATTCTGTGAAATAAGTTGAAAAGAGGCAAATTCATTTCGCCTATGTGTTATAATCATTTCAGACATTTGGTTCCCTAGGCATATATCTGACCTTGACAGCTGTACACATATTGTTACCAAGTTTGAACCGGAACTAGATTGTGACCATCCGGTAAGTGTGTACTGATTCTGCTCTACGCTTCTTGATATTTCATTTACGTACGCGGTAATGCGAAGCTTTGAGCGTCATTTACGAATGCCGTAATACAAGGCTTTGAAATATATTTGCTAACACCGTGCGTGCAGTCTAATCTTGGTCTTCTTTTTTCACTTCTCAAAAATCAATATATATACATATATATAAATTCATGTCTTTGATTCCTTTCAGTCGATCCTGTGCTTAAGACCACCTTGGATTAGCAATTCCCTGTCTATAGCGACCATACTTTGTATTTCCTAAAAACTCATTTTCTGCATGAATCACCCTTCAATTAAAGACCACCTGTGAAGAAAGGCCATATTATTAATTTCCCATGGGTGGTCTTTAAACACGGGTTTTGTCTTTAATTACAAACTTTGAATCGAAAGCAAGTACGATCACTTACCTACACGCGTTTACGTAAGAGCAGTACGCTACTCAGTTACCCTTTTTGCCTTCCACATGTTGGCCTATTAATGAAATAGTGCACACCGATGCCAGCTTTCTACAAATACTATCTATGAATAGGACACATTTTTGTGATAAAACACGTTAAGTGTCTGACCGATAATGAAAAGAGTGATCAGTGAGAATAAATACATGAGCTGGTGTACTAAATATGATTGATTTTTGATGTCGTTAATCAAAACCAATCATTCTCCGGAAATACTCCAAATACGAAGCACTCTGGATTATTTTTTTCTCTTTTAAATATTGAATGTACACACAATTGGCAACAATTTAAAGCTGACAACTAACGTTTATCAATTAGAATATGGAGTAAATTCAAACAACTTTAATACCAATTGCATTACATTAACGAATGGCAAATGATCTGATTAGTTTAATCATATACTCAGAATACCTAACTTACGTTACTGTAGAGTCTGTGTGTCAAATGTTGTCAATTCTAACCTGTTCATCTTGTTGACACGTGTCAAACGATTATGTGTTCCAATAAATCATGTACATGCACTAGTTCGTAGAAACACCATGATACTTAATGACAATTTCTTTCCATAATATCACGTATACATGTAGCGTGACTATATGGAACATTAGTGCGTGTTTTGTCAAGGCAGGTACCGAGTCAAATTTGATATTTTCACATGCAGCACATATGTTTAAATACAAAAAGAATTATAGCACTGATGATGTGTAATTGTATTTAGAATTTTGTCAGTACAGTTACGGATTATTGTTCTATTAAAATGCAACAGTCGAATCCTTAGAACGTTACATTCAAAGTACATCATACCTCCCGAAGTTCATTTCAACTCTGAAATATTGATGGCTTCGTTCGGGGATGTCATAGCTACATATTGTACAAGCTATAGCTTCAGCCTGTTCGAACGAGACCATCGAATTATAATTATATATATGCGTATATATGTATATAGATTACATGAACCACAAATTGATACTAATACATGAATTTACGTACATACACATTACCTTTATAGATAGTGACATATAGGCCCATGGGGTCGGGTGTTTTTCCAACAAACTTTGGCTTATGTTTTATTATATGTTAGACACATGTCACTTTAATAAAAGATTTACTTACTTACTTACAAACTTACTTCATGTAAACAAACTGTACATCCTTACAAATAGGATTCTTTTTAGCGGTTCTCTGTCAGACCATTGTATTCAGTTGTTACTATGTTATCTGTACCGCCCCCTCTGTATTGCCCTAGTGAGTTATGTGACATAAAAGGCTGAAGACGGATAGAACATTGACCTTTGCGTGCATATCGATGTTAACGTTGATATTTCGAAATTAGCTGAAGGAATTAATCTAAGGTCTTTGTTTAGTGTTTCATGTAAATGAAGGCATACATAAACTTGACGATACCGCCGCAATATCGTTGGAACGTGATAACCACTCGTTTGGTTTGCTAATCAGGCAATATACTTGGGTAAGATGCCTTTATGAAAGGTTATACTCCTCAGTGTGGATTTCAAACGACCACGCTGATTAGCATCGCACAAACATATTAGCTTCTTTAATAGTGCAATAGCCATGGATATCACCATATTATAACTACATTGTTGCGTTGGACTTGTCTGGATGTATAGGGTATATAATGTTGTTCATTGTTCTTACTTGTCATTGGACAGTTGTTGCCAATTCATCTAATCCTAAAGTTACCCCAGTGCCAAAGGTAATATTGAGCCTTTTGCAAACAATACTGATTCAGATGAGTCAGCTCGTAACGAGCTGTCTCACCTGAAATCAGCATTGTTTGCCTTGTAGTTATCCAAATATTCCAAAACTCTTATAACATATGAAATAGAGTCGCTCGATTTTGAACATGGAAGAGTCTACTTTAAACAATTCGTCTTTGTGATCACTGTCGATTGCGCAGCCGGTGAAAACTATACAGTCGCAGTATCACAGTATGTTCCGAGCACATGGGCCTTTTAAGTTGTCGAGTACAATTTATAAATTATATCTTAAACAAAAACCTACATGAGTATTCGTTTTTTCACAGTTCATACCTGAGATCGACTACATTTTGTTGTCGTCACTCACATCTAAATTAATACTAACATAGTACAATACGATGCAAGCAATAACATGTATGTGCTTTAGGCTGTACTAAATATACGAGCCAGGTACAGCGATAGTGGGTCTTATTTTCTCATCGGTTAAGGCACCATTTAAACGACATTTTGATGTAAAGCTCGTGATTAAAGTTATAAATTGTGTCAGAAGATGCATTAGGTTCGTTTAACTCTCTCAGCGCCACAGGCAATATTGAGGTTTTTGCAAACAATGCAGATTTCAGGTGAGTCAGCTCGTACCGAGCTGTCTCACCTGAAATCAGCATTGTTTGCCTGTTAGTTACCAAAATAGTCCAAAACATTTATAAATTGAGAAATGGACACACCCGATTTTGAACATGGAAGAGTCTACTTTAAACAATTCGGCGCTGAAAGAGTTAAACGCATTCATTTAACATCGATTGCGCAAAAAAACTTTCAGCTTATATAAATCCCGATCGATGTCTGCTACCTGGAGACTAAATCAGTACTCGCGTCGTTTGTATTTGAAAAATCCCAAACGCTTATCACGGGTTTCAATACCGAGACCGTTGGCACGAGAGGCTGTACCACTGCACCACTGTCTTCCAGAAGAATAAGCATTCAGGCGTATATGACACATATGCGGAAAGTCAAGATTGCGTGACTGCGTGTACAAATACATACATGTACCATCAATGTACACATATGCACTACGTCCCCAACGCGGATCGTACATATTTGCAGTAGTGAATTAAGAGCAAATTATACAAGAACACATACAAGTAAAGTGATACTTGCCAACATTAGCTCTAGAAGTTATTATACCTCAATTAAAATGTTACTTCTCCTAGAAGGATATACAGTACAGTGTGTTTGGTGATTTGTCTTTACCTTTACCAATGTTTCTTTGATGTCATTTCAGGGTTTTACGGATAAAGAATACAGACAGAGGCGGAAAGAAATAGCTGACATTGCATTTGATTATAAATAGTAATATTTCTAATTTGTATACTTTTTTAAATACCGATGTTTATTGTGAAGATTAATTTACCGTGTACTAGGAAATACATCATCCGAACCATTGCACTCAATGAAATGTAGACACCGGAATCTTTGTGAACATTCATATTAGCTCGTCTCTGTATACAATCCAACTCGAAAATTCAAGAACGTTCTTTATACGCCGATATAATTTAATGCAGTGGACCGAATGATGTATTCAGAGTCCTCGGTCAATTAATTGTTACAACATCAAACTAGCCTTCCCCCAATCGTTAGTGTATTTTCGTTTTCAAATAATTTCGCAGCTTTTAAATGCCCAAGCGTCAACAGTCCCAAAAACAATGGCGTCATTTCTCTTTGTGTTATTACAAACAACTATAGTAGACTTACGATAGCTCAATGATGCGACAACTCGAATAATAGATTAACTCGAATTGAAGCTGTCTTGAAAATAGTAAAGAATCCGTTCAAATTGAACATACGATATATCAGAACTGCGAATGCACTCATTTCAAATATAGAAAATGATCACTGGCTCTTTTGTTATGTCAACCTATTTTAGAGTCCAATGACATAGTATATTACTTTGACCGGGGTCGACTAATAACCACTGTAATATTGAAAATGTGTTAGTACATGTATATGAGCTGATTAAAGACATTATTATGCCATTATTCAAACTAATTTTCAATTGCAAATTATAAGACTTGAATTGTCTAAACCGTGTTAATTCTGAACTCAAATGAAACAAAATTATAGTGCATATATTTGTAACTTTGGGATTCTTGTCTAACCCTGTGACCACATTACATTTGTAATTAATGGCCCAATAATCTATTTATTGGGTAAACGTGTACGTGAATCATGGTGTCGATAGAGAGATACGTATTGTGTTGACCAGCACATACGTTCATAGTCATATGTGCATCTTTATATTAACAGATGTAATACAAAATGATCGAAAAGTCAGGAATCATAACATAGTTATTGGGGGTGCTGGATTTAGGGACACTGTTCTTATGTACTTTAACATGAACAGAGTGTGGATGAGCTATCATTCAATATCATTAGTAAATCGTGTGAAACGTTTTCTTTCTGGAAATCAGCAACCACAGTAATTGATAGTGACACCTCTTGGTTAATTTGAGACTGAAAGATTTATTTACATGTTGTTATTGCAGTGGTCAGCCAATACGAAGAGTTCAATATGCGGAGGAAGAAGTCAAAGCTTGGTATGTCAATATGCAACTATTTGGATAGTTAACTGTCCTAAATTGAAAACATATCAAAAATAAAAAAAAAGGACAAATTAGCATCTCGTAAAAAGGAAGACACAATTTGAAAAACAACAACGGAAAGGGAGTACTTGATCAAAACGAAAAATAATTATCTTTCCAACATCATTCTTTTCGATTTTCGCATATGAATCTGTATTGTCTGCTTCAGCCTTCAATTGCCTTTGGAAGTGAAAGGGTAAAGTAATAAATACACACTGTTTTTAACAATACTACAAGTCAAATATATATATATATATAAGCCAGAGGCTTGGAAAACAAATTAGAAACTATAATACATAGCGAACAGTGTATTTGCATAAGAGATAAGTTGCTTTTTATTTTACTACGAGGCGCGTCTAAAAAAGGACATATCACGAGACTTGTCATTTTTTTCCACGCTCCGAGTAGCACAATACAAAGCTGTGTAACGCTACTGTAACTTAATTTTATTTTTATTATATACTTTTCCTTGTAGTATATACCTCTTATATTCCAAGACAGAAAAATAGACACTTACAGATTTAAATGTTTTCCATACTGAAAAATACAACACAATGTGTACACACACACGGAATTAAGTTGATGAATGACTTGTTTATTATATTACACTATCGTACTTTGAATGACTTGACGTCATATTTTCAATTTTCGTCACATTGCCATATTTTGTTTTGTATTTGTCCTAATCCAATGCGGAATTTTAATCCGTTTTGTTGTTATTGCGCGTGTCATTTGTGCATGTTTCTGCGCCGGAAAATGTGCCTCTTATCATTTTCAATGTTTAGCCCGTTTTGAAAGTCGTTAGACGCATTTTTGTCGCAATGAAATGATCATTTGGCTATCCGTCTTTTTGAATATTTCATTGATTAATCCTACGATTCGACACACTACTGATATGTTGTTAACGAAAACCCAAACAGTGATCGGTACACTTACACTATCCATGCAGTTATACGTATATATATATTTCTATGTTTTAATTCGGAAAGCATACAAAACCACATTTGTTTCATCACATTAAGCACATTCATTTCAGGCGAGATCTTTTCGCCTTGAATTTAAACCCCTTTATCTACTGACATCCTGCAACTCGCGTAAACACCCTTCACCCTTGATGTTTGATAAATTGTTGCATGTCTGTGAAAAATACTTTTGCTAAATATGTTCAATCAGTAGAATGCAATGAAGAATAGGATTAGACTGCGCGTACCGTAACTCACTGCGTGAGAGGTTTATTTGTTTGTTCATTGGGATTAATATGGAAGAAAAATTGCTGATCTGTTAAACATTTAGTGCAGTTTAAATAAATGTTTTGCACTTTTAATAGTATTGTTACTGCAATTTATATAAAATATGTATATGTCAATGAAAATGACAATGACAATGAGTATAAATACATAATAAACAATTACAAACACAGCAGTTGGTGTAAGTTTACGAGTAAGACGTGCACTTTTGTCCATTCCAAGAAAGATTTTCTAATTTAGTTAAAAGGATGTCCGTTTAGTAAAAGTAAGCATTCTGGGAAAAGGAGAACAGGCCTTTCAGCAATGTCACAATCACTGGGATTATCTGAAAGATAATAGCCCTTGCTCACATACAATACATCTGTGATAGACGACTTCCAAAACGTCTTCACAAAATAGTGAAAATCTCTTAATAATGAAAGTACACTTATTGGAAAAAGTTGGAAAATATTGTGCCAAATGAGAAATTGCTCGTTTTGAGCAATATCTTCTTTTTCTCGCAATATTTCAAAAGTCGACTGATGCAGATGAGTCTGCAAGTGGGTAACACTATATTATACGATCGATTTTCATGTTGAATGTCCATTTTATCCGCGTTCTTATCCGTTCTAAACAGGGGTTACGTTTACAGAGAGTTAAAGAAGTTGACGCCGAAATACGCATGCATAGAATACCTAGAGGCATTCAAACTGTTAGAGGCCGATTGTGGCTATTCGGAAAATGAAATACCACAACTTGAGGATGTCTCCGACTTCCTGAAACGTTTGTATACTTCAAAATTTAAATACTGTATATTGCATTTTTTATGCCTCAGTCACATTTGCCGTCGCGGCCGTGGGGTGTAAACTATCTACGGCCGATAGCAATTATAGGGCTGCCGCAGCATTTCCACGGTCACATACTGTAGCAGTCACATATGTTAGGGTAGCCGTACGGCGTATTTTCAATTTGTGAAGACAGAAAACCTGCGGCGGCCGTAAGGTCTCAACTATCTACGGCCAATAGCAATTAAAGGGCCGCCGCAGCATTCCTACGGTCAAATACTGTAGCAGTCACATATGTTGGGGTAGCCGTACGGCGTATTTTGAATTTGTGGAGACAGAAAACCGTGCGTCGTTTGAAGTGACAAATACCGAGCCAGACGCAAGGTACATATACCTGTTCCACGCACGGCGCAGACTGCCACAGGGGCCGTACGGATGGCGTGCGGCGAGCGAACGGGAACCGTGCGTGGGCTTTGCATTGCCCGCAGGGTGTGCCGCATACCGCAAAGCCATCGTACAGGCACCGTAGGGCCGCCTTAAGGCTGCTCTAGGGCGCCCGTGGAATTCCTGCGACCGCCGCAATTTTGTGGGGTTCCGCAAAAGTCAATTGTAATTCATAAGACCCTAGGGCAACCGCAAGGCCACCATACGCCCTACGTTTGATCGCCGTGGAACAGCTCTACGGCATGGCTACGGCGTGTCTTTTTGCTACGGCGAACCTAGAAATGAAAAACGCTATAATCACAAGGCGACCCCTACGGCCTGTAAAATATAGGGATACGCCCTATGTTGACCATGAGAGCACCGCAGGTCCTCTGCGAACGCCACATATATCTCTCGATTTCGGGGGCCTACGGCCGCCGTATCCTAGCCGTAGTGTATATGTGACTGAGGCATTAATGAGAGTTTAGCTTTTCTAATTCCATTAAAATGCTAACACTCAGCAGAGGGTTTCAGTAAGTAACATCGTTCAGAAACTGTAAATCAGGATTCCAATTCAATTAAACGTCAATTAAACGTCACAAAAGACATACAATGACTGAAACTCACAGTGTAATAGCTTTGGAAATTAACTGTTAAGGATATCTTGTTTCAAAGAAGTTCATGTGCATAAGTTGATTACGTATGGAAGTAAACTTAAAACTGTTTTGTGATTGAAAGTAAAAATTACTCCATTTTCAGGAAGGAGTGGTTTCCAGCTTCGACCGGTCGCCGGACTCCTGTCGGCTCGTGATTTTCTTGCTAGTCTCGCTTTTCGTGTATTCCAGTGTACGCAATACACACGACATGCTTCTAAGCCGGACCACTCTCCAGAACCGTAAGTTATCTACTTCGTTATTTTATACAGCGATTTGGCATATTCATATTTATTATATATAAACATGATTTAAACATGGCAACGCATCTGCCATGTATAAATGTAGATACATACCAAATATCTTTAGCAAAGTTAAGGTTATAATGTCACAATTTAGTAATTGAATTATGGAGATATTTGAACATTCCTAGGACAGAGAGAATATGTACACATTGCAACATAAATGTCATCGAATCAGAATATCATTTCTTATTATTGTGCCCAAAATATTATGAAATACGCAAAAATATCTGAAAAACTACTATTGGTATTAGCCAAGTATACATAAATTTACATTCATGTCATCAAATTCTGTTGAAACTAAAAATAGTTGAGCTAAATATATATTCATTGCAATGAAACATAAAGAATTTAAGCAAAAATAAACTTTTACACTTTATGATGTGATGGTCTTTCTTTGATTAAAGTTCTTCCCAAGCTTGAATTAATACGACAATTCTAATAGTTCAGTTTTCCCATGTAAAATAGGTTTAAATTCATCCGGAAATATATATGTTTGCCTATGTACTTGTAAATGTTCTCTCTTTGCTATAAACATATTGTTTGTTGTTTTATGCAATAAAATACATTGTAGTGTATGTAATCGGATAGTTAAGGCTCTGGTGAGACTGTGCAAATACATTGTGTCGCCTGATTGGTCATTGTACATGTAGGCTGATGCCTTAATAGTTTTAAAGATTCTTTATTCAAACCTGTAAATTGTACTTTACTTTAAGTAATAAATAGCATTGATATATAACATATTCTTGGCAAAAGAAGAACGTGCTCACAATTACCAATGTCTCCACTTACTTTAATACTCATGTATTATCCTCTTTATTCAATAATTATGCTCACATGTAAAGATACGGTCCATAGGTTGTTTAAATGTCAACCATTGATTAAGATCATGTCCTAATATTAGCTACGCTGTATGAGATCGTGTTCTTCAATCAGTATGGTCTAGAGATTTTCATCTGCTGCATCTCGTTTGTACTTGGGAAAGGGTTTAACACTATACTTCCGAAATCGATTATGTTCAATATAGATATTTATTGTAGGCTTTACATACCAGTCCAATACTAAATTTTTAAAAGTCATGGGAATGCAAATGTTTGCTTTTTATTCCAGAGATTGTATTCACGAGTTATTGGGTCACGTGCCAATGCTTGCTGATCCCGTGTTTGCCCAGTTTTCACAGAACCTTGGTCTAGCGACGCTCGGAGCCTCCGATGCTGACATTGAAAAATTTGCCACGGTAACTATACGATACCCGATACAATAAACTAACTTAATTTGGTTATTAAAACTGTGATTTACGTCAAAGATGGTATATAGGTACAGAGTAACAACGTCTCCGCACTAACTAACCCTCAGCTACATACAGACGCTTTCTGACGACTCTGCAGCAGAAGAAAATCGAAACCATTGCAGCAAAAAGAGAAATTATTAACATTTCGTAAATCTATCTGAATTAGAAAATGTCAATTATTCTAACAATCATCGCAATTATCAGTAAAAGCTGGATTGGTACAGTGCGAATAAATGATCGATTAGAGTTAAGTTTAAACTTATTTATTTTACAGCGATTGCGAAACAAGCTTTCAGCTTATATTAATTACGCTCGATGAGTGCTTCCTTGTGACAAGACCAGTACTCGCGCTCTTTGTGTGGAAAAATTCCGATTCATCACGGGATTCGAACCCGGGCTCTTTGGTACGAGAGGCCGACGCTCTACCTGTGCACCACTGTCTTCCATGATCTGAGTTTGACATCTTTTTCAGTCACCATGGCGCTAAGTTCTCCTCATTTGTTCACTGTGTTTTAAGGCTTTCCCCTCCCCGTACTCATCACAACATTCATCCCAGGCAACTGGCTACCTTCGCATCCATTGCAAATAAGTTAATACTGTTTTGTATTATTTTCAGTTGTACTGGTTTACAGTTGAGTTCGGTTTGTGCAAACAGAGAGGTGAGATTCGGGCGTACGGTGCCGGGGTACTGTCCTCATATGGGGAACTACAACACGCCCTGTCTGATAAGCCGGAAAGACGCCGCTTTGATCCTGATAAAACAGCCCTGCAATCGTACACGGATGAGGACCTGCAGCCGATCTATTACGTGGCTGAAACCTTCGATGATATGATGAAGAAAATGAGGTGTGTACCTTTCATTAAAACACAACACCGCTTAGCATTACGACTGACTGGCTAGTGTCAAGATATGTGGAGCCGTAGTGCCGGTAACTTACCCATGAAACGCCCGGATATTTGCCGAAATGTTTTCGTGCAGAGAAGAATGGTATCCGGGTTTCTATATTAAACTAGTAGGTCTGGCGTAAGTCTTATACCCGGCTTAGAACAGCACATTAGTGCATAAACCATTGTTTTCGTAAATTTTACAGCTGCCCAACACAGATTAATGTTTTGAATCAATATATTACTAATTAATCAGAGTTTGTCTTTGTTTACTCCACCATGTAAAAAGGGCGCATGCGTTATTAGTGTTTGTCTGACCCGATACTATAATGGTAGAGACATGTAAATCCAGACTCTGTAAAACAATACGGTAAGTCATGAATATATCGGTATAGAGTTTTTGTATGCATTTAGCTTGATAAGGGTGCTGTCCTATATTCTATATTTTCAGTGATTGAGTGGGATTTCTTTTCTGTAAATTTCAGGGAATATTTCTTGAAAATCGAGAGGCCATACGAAGTCAGATTTGATCCCTTTACAAACTCCGTGGTCTTGTTAGACAACAAAGAAAGCATAATGAAGATGGTAGAAGACATGCGATTCGACATTGAAAAGATGGAAAAGGCGATGGGGAAACTCTCATTGACTATTGCATGAGTGATTTAAGGAACTGTATCACGAACTTTGGTCTGAAAAACTAGAAATGCTTTAAGTACTTAGAATCGTTGTAAAAATATATTTATCTGCAAACATGGGTGTTTCAACGAGACAACACATCCGTATGTTATTACGTCATGTCTTAACCCTTTCCCTCATACGACAATTCTGCAGCAGACGACTTTGAACATATTTTGACAAAAAATGGAACATCTCAATAATTGAATGGATAACCTATGACAAAAAGTGGAAAACATTGTGGCAAAAGGAGAAATTGCACGTTCTGTGCAATTTCTTCTTTTGTCACTATGTTTTCAAAAGGCCGTCTGCTGCAGGGGGCGTCAGAAAGCGTCTCTTTGAGGAAAAGGGTTAATCATGAATGTCCTGGTGATATATCTAACATTGTAGACGAACCCAGTCAAATTAACTTTGCATATTTTAGACTTTACAATTGAAAACATGCAGTGGACTCGCGATAACTCGAAGACTCACCAAATACCATAAATAGACGCTGTCTAACGCCTCTGCGGCAGACGACTTATTGAAAACATTGTGGCAATTGAAGAAATTGCTCATGATGAGCAATTTCTCCTTGCCGCAATATTTTCAACTATTTTTAACAATTTTAAATAAAAACTATCATTCATGTTTTTTGCCTATATTTTTTCAAAGTTGTCTGCTGCAGATTTGATGTATGTGGGAAAGGGGTAATTAAGAGTCAAATAAATTATTTCGAATTAACGACGTGTTTATTAAGTTATGACTAGTAGTACTGGTAACTTACCCAGGAAACGCCGTGACATATCTGAAACATTATTGAAAGCGGCGTAAAACACCATTTAATCAATTCTTACACTCAGATGCCTTTTAACCTGTCTGTAGCCGACATTATTATACATAAGCGGAAAAGTGAAAGTGAATGTATTCTGATAAAACTGAGATACTAGTGAAATCGACATTACTATGAAGCCTAATCCCCGTTAACTCTTTCAGCGCCGAATTGTTTAAAGTAGACTCTTCCATGTTTAAAATCGGGTGTGTCCATTTCTCAATTTATGAAAGTTTTAACTAAAAGGCAAACAATGCAGATTTCAGGTGAGACAGCTCGTTACGAGCTGACTCACCTGAATCTGCATTGTTTGCAAAAACCTCAATATTGCCTGTGGCGCTGAAAGTGTTAAAATCAATCCCGACTTCAGATTTCAAACGCCAAGATTCACACTTCAGACTTTAGCCCCACGTTTACAAACTTCACATTTCATACTTCAAATCTCTTGAGCCTCCTCTAAAGACTACTGTTCGCTTTGCAAAACTTGCTGTTCAAATTTCGGAATTTGTATAAAGCGAAGGTGGCAACCTTGCGGCGGAAATACTGTTGATCCAAGTGTCCGTAGCTTTTTTGGAAATGTGATTAATAGTAACAGACAAAACAGTTGATTGCAGTTTAACATTTTGTTAAATACTTCTGTTATACCATGCCGGTCAACATATATCGGGCACTCACCTGTTTGAAGCGTTTAAATACTCGTGAGGTGTGTTGTGGGAAGTTTGTAAATGTGTAGTCTGAAATGTGACACCGTGAAACTTGAAACCTGATATTGTGAATTGTGAATCCGGGGTCGTATTCGGATCGTCCTGACACACCGTGTGCTCGTCAAAAGCTGTCGTTGAATTGGTTGATTCGGTTAGCATAAGCCCGGGTACTCGAGTGTGTTTGGATAATCTGAATATGACCTATGAAACATTATGCATAAGTGGATAAGTGAATGCATTCGTGATAAAACTGAGATTCTAGTGAAAACGACATCAACTATGAAGTTATCAAATCTAATCTTCGCTAAAACATTTTTGATTTTGACTTTTAAGTTGACATTTTGGACAGTTTGTTGACTATTCACTCTTGACTTCAGATTTCAAAAGCCAAGATTCACACTTTAGACATTAGCCCAACGTTTACAAACTTCACATTTCATACTTCAAATATCTTTAATCGCCTCTAAAGTTTACTGTTCGTTTTGCACAACTTTGCTGTTCAAATTTCGGAATTTGTGTTAGGCGAAGGTGGCAACCTTCCGGCGGAAGTACTGTTCAGCCAAGTGTCCTCAGCTGTTTGAAAATGTAAGCAATAGCAACAGAACAAAATTGTTGACTGCAGTTTAACTTTCAGTTAAGAACTTCTGTTATTAACTTATACCATGTCGCTCAACACCTATCGGGCACTCACCTGTTGTTAAGCGTTTATATATTCGTGTAGAGTGTTGTGTGAAGTTTGTTTGTGTTGGGACAATCTGAATAATAGTATGTCCTGTGAAACATTATGCATTAGCGGTCAAGTGAATGTATTCTGATAAAACTAAGATACTAGTGAAAACGACATCAACTATGAAGTTATCAAGTCTAATCGTCGCTAAAACTTTCTTAATTTTGTCTTTTAAGTTGACGTTTTGGACAGTGATGGTGACTTCTATTGACTTCAGATTTTAAACGCCAAAATTCACTCTTTAGACTTTAGCCCCACATTTACAAACTTCACATTACATACTTAAAATCTCTCGAATCTCCTCGAAATTAAACAGTTCTAATTTTGGAATTTGTGTTAGGCGAAGATTGCTCCTTCCGGTGGAAGTTTTGTTGGGCCATGTGCCCGCAGCTGTTTTAAAAAGTTGAGTAATAGCAACAGAAATAAGAGTCGACTGCAGTTTAACTTTCTTTTAAGTACTTCTGTTATACCATGCAGGTCAACACTTATCGAGCACTCACCTGTTTGAAAACTTAAAGCGTTTAAATGTTCGTGTACAGCGTTGTGGGAAGTTTGTAAATGTGTAGTCTGAAATGTGAAACCGTGAAACTTGAAACCTGATACTGTGAATTGTGAATCCGGGGTTGTATTCGGAGCGTCCTGACACACCGTGCCGGGTTTGTATTCGGATCGTCCTGACACACCGTGCCGGGTTTGTATTCGGATCGTCCTGACACACCGTGTGCTCGTCAACAGCTGTCGTTGAATTGGTTGATTCGGTTAGCATAAGCCCGGGTACTCGAGTGTGTTGGGTATAAGTGGATAAGTGAATGCAATACAATTATGATTCTTGTGAAAACGACATCAACTATGAAGTTATCAAGTCTTATCTTCGCTAAAACATTTTTGATTTTGACTTTTATGTTGACATTTTGGACAGTTTAGTGACTATTCTCTATTGACTTCAGATTTCAAACGCCAAAATTCACATTTTAGACTTTAGCCCCACGTTTACAAACTTCACACTTCATACTTCAAATCTCTTTAATCGCCTCGAAATTAAACAGTTCGTTTTATGCACAAACTTGCTGTTCAAATTTCGGAATTTGTGTTAGACGAAGGATGCTCCTTCCGGCGGAAGTTTTGTTGGGCCAAGTGCCCGCAGCTGTTTTAAAAAGTTGAGTAATAGCAACAGAAATAAGAGTCGACTGCAGTTTAACTTTCTTTTAAGTACTTCTGTTATATCATGCCGGTCAACACATATCGGGCACTCACCTGTTTGAAAACTTAAAGCGTTTATATATTCGTGTAGAGTGTTGTGAGAAGTTTGTAAAATGTGTAGTCTGAAAGGTGAAATCGTGAAACGTGAAACCTGATATTGTGAATTGTGAATCCGGTTTGTATTCGGATCGTCCTTGTATACCGTGTGCTCGTCAAAAGCTGTTGGTGAATTGTTTGATTCGGTTAGTAAATGACCGGGTACTCGAGTGTTTTTAGGACCATCTGAATATGTTCTGTGAGAACAAAAGAAAAGAAAAACAAATATATGAATGTATTTGAACGACTGTTTTGCATTAATCTCTATGTAGATCTAGGAAGTAAAAGGTGTGAATACTTTCAAGTCGTTCTAAACAGTATTTTAGTTTAGTCAAGGAAACTGTACAATTGTTCATGATTCCCGGGTTGATCATATCATAAAGTGAGCCGTTCCACGAGAAAAACCAACAGTATGGACTATGCGTAATGTATCGACCCATATCAGCCTGCGCACTCCGTACAGGCTAATCCGGGCCGACACATTTCGTCTCAGGGGATATAGGTATAGAGTTATGATTCCTGAAACAAATAATCCACAGGAGGCGAAAAGTCTCTGTCCGGGTTAGCCTGCGCGGCATGCTTAGGCTGATCCGAATCGATACTTTACGCAGAATCCACAATATTGGTTTTCTCGCGGGACGTCTTCAAAGCATATTTTCTAGACTTGAGTTAGATCGTCAGGCACCACAGTGTAGTAGCCCTTTTCCAAAAACAGAAGCTTCCTGACGCCTCTGCAGCAGACGAAGTTTAAAAATATTGTAAAATTGTTCATAATGTGCAATGTTTCATTTTGACACATAGATTTAAAACTATCTAATAATATCTAATTTCGCTTTGTCATACTTTGCCTTGATGATTTCAAAACCGTCTGCGGCAGATATATGGTATGTTAGAAAAGGTTGATATTGACACAGTAGAGAACTTTTGAATTGATTTATACAATCGCTACTGTTATATAAACAGCCTTCAAACTAGCAAGTACCTGAATACGCAACTAATTCGCTCTTTATGGGCTCTTAGAAACAATAGATCGAATTGCCTTGACCGTGAGAACAAGAACTATTTCCTACGTCCTCACCTTCAATGAACATGTCTGCAGACGACCTTGAAATGAATTAAAGAATAATTAAAAACATTACGGCAAATGAAAAAAAAGATTTCTCCTTTTATCACAATATGTTCCAAAATTGTTTGGGTGTAAAATGAGTCAAAAATGCGTCTGCATGTGGGACTTTAAAGGTAAAATGATTTCATAATTCCAAAGAACTCTGATCTTTCTAATGCATGCAGTTGTCGATCAGTCCTAACTTTATTTCAGGAATCACTTGAACTGTATTAACGATTCTATCCCCAAACTAATAAAATGTTGTCTATTTTACATTTGTTTACCTTTGTGAGATTTACCTGTGTATTAACCGTACTTTCCCTCATATAGACGCTTTCCGACGCCTCTGCAGCAGACGACTTTTTTGAAAACATTGTGTCAACAGAAGAAATTGCTCATGATGAGCAATTTCTCCTTTTGCCACAATGTTTTCCACTTTTAATCATTGGTTATCCATTCAATTATAGAGATTTTCCATTTTTTTACAAAATATGCTGCAGATTCCTTTATGTGTCACAAAATTCGAATCCAGATTTATCCAGACAGCTGCAAGAAGGAGTGCCACCCGTACCAGTGTTGTGTCGCCTTCTTTAGCAGAAAGATACTAGAAGATCCCTTTCTTCCGTCGATTGTCCTTCTATCCGTTCCTTTGCCCTCGGACTGAGTTCGTCCGTCTGTCCATCTAAATGTCAGTTACTTTCACTTAAAGGACATATTGTTTATTTTACTGTTTTGACCTTTCTGAGAGTTACCAAAGTATTAACCGAACTTTGACACAAAAATCGTTAAATTATCCAGACAGCTCAAAGAAGGAGAGCCACCCGTACCATTGTTGTGTCGCCTTCCTTAGCAGGAAAAGACTAGGAGATGTCCATCTAACCGTTCGTTTGCATTCAGCGTGAGTCCGTGTGTCCGTCTGTCCATCCTAATGTCAGTTAATTTCTCTTAATGACATATTGGATGGAGATAAAGTTGTTTTATCATTTTACATGACTGGACTTGGAATGACGATACTGCTTTAATAACTAGTCAACCGAGACGATAACCCTCCGAGTCAGAACCAAACATCATGTTGATTTCCCTCCATATAGATGCTTTCTGACGACCCTGCAGCAGAAGACTTTTGAAAACATAATAGCCATTTGCCAGAATGTTTCAAACTCTATTTTGTAATTATACTTATATCTAAAGAATGTTTTCATATTTTTGCGGATATGTTTTCAAAGTCGTTTACTGCAGATTTATTGTAAGTGGGAAAGTGTTAAAGTCGTTTTCAATGGGTTTTCAGTTAAAACACGGCGGCAATTGCATCTACCGCGTAATTTCTAGAATAACCCCTGTACTGTACTCCACACATCATTCTTGCCATGCAACTTGTTACTTCCCCACAACGACCATATACCGATGAACTATTGATGGACGAGCCATTAATTGTATAACTGCGAACATAAACGATCTAGACGTGATTATACGCACGGACAGTGTGGCCATATTCTTTATTTCACACATTTGTTATGTAAGCAATGGTATGCGTATTACGACAATGGGCGTGTACTTGCATTACCGTTTTGATAGAAACAAAAGACCCTTGCGCAAAGAAAAATACGTGTATATATTTGACAACAAGCAATAAGCTAAGAGTAATTTCGTATACTTTACATGTAATACATTAATATCAATTTTCGTGGTAAATCTCTCGTTAAATTAAATGTATCTGCTCTGCAAAATGAATGGAAATAAGGTAGTGCACAAAATGTTTCTGTTAATTCTGAAGAAGGCCTATTCCTGAAATATTAAATTATAGAACGTGTATTTCTTCTCTCAACTATATATATTGTTAAATTTCAATTAAACCTTTATAAACTGGAAGTAATTGTCTGGGCTAAACATACAATGCCGGCTGTAGATTTATCAGAGACTCTTTTCACAAAATACGAAACTACACGGAAATACAGGGAAACCATGGAACACCCGAAATTGTGGGCATACTCCGGGGTGACCATGGCAAATATCAGATCATCCCATTACGTCTTTGAGACTTCCATGGAAAGTATCCCTGGAAAGTTAGATTTCAATGGAAAGTATCCCTGAAAAGTTAGATTTCTATGTAAAGTATCCCTGGAAAGTTAGATTTCTATGGAAAGTATCCGTGGAAAGTTAGTTTTCTATGGAAAGTATCCTGGAAATTTAGATTTCTATGGAAAGTATCCGTGGAAAGTTAGATTTCTATGGAAAGTATCCCTGGAAAGTTAGATTTCTATGGAAAGTATCCGTGGAAAGTAAGATTTCTATGGAAAGTATCCCTGGAAAGTTAGATTTCTATTGTAAGTATCCGTGGAAAGTTAGATTTCTATGGAAAGTATCCCTGGAAAGTTAGATTTCTATTGAAAGTATCCGTGGA